>JAVTVY010006873.1:0-41131 GCA_036873755.1 Hanleya hanleyi
GACTTTACATAAGACAGGTAGTCAGTCACTACTTGACGATGAAGACAGTATCGTCTTTGAAAGCTTGTAAATAAATTCATCACTGAGCTAGCTATATATTGTTACGGTCAACCGGGAATTCCTAAGACAACTTCGTTGCAGAAATACCCAGCTGGTCGGTCAGAATAGCTGATTATTATTGCATAAAAATCACCAATAGTCAGTTCTGACACCACCGGTTTCTAACCGGAATTCCACGTTCTACGGAATACTCTAATGTTGAATGGATAAATGCAGTAATATGTGGAATAACTTTTATTCGTATAATAAACTCTGTATTGGTTACATCAATAAATTCACTGCGATATCATTAAATTCATCGTACATGAATATCCAATAAACCTAATCTCTCCTGATGTTCCATGTTCTGTTGTTATTCCGTTCAGATTCTGTGCTACTCCGTTTTCATGTCCTGACTATGTTTCTGGATCCTGTGTAATTTGTACATCATATCCCCGGTCTCTGGTGGAAGACCGTTAGTTACGTTGGTATTCCATAAAATGTCATCCCGTCCTTTATATCTGGTTACTTCCCGACTTTTAAGTTATCTGTGGGATTTGTGTGTGGCCGTAATTCACGTCCGTACCCCGTCCTTTATATCTGGTAACTTCCCGACTTTTAAGTTATCTGTGTGATCTGTAATTCACGTCCGTGCCCCGTCCTTTATATCTAGTTACTTCCCGACTTTAAAGTTATATGTGTGATCTGTAATTCACGTCCGTGCCCCGTCCTTTATATCTAGTTACTTCCCGGCTTTAAAGTTATCTGTGTGATCTGTAATTCACGTCCTTTATGTTTCCTTGTGAAGCTGTGCGTGACTTCACGTGTTGATTCCCTAATTCTTTGCATTGAAGTTGAACCTGTGTAATATAGTTCCTTTGTTATGTATTATTACAACCACCCCTGAAATGTATTCTGTTTATATTGGTGTATGATTTATCCCTAGAGTCATATGACACCGGTATCCGGGGCTGTCATTGATATCAGCATTAATATATGAGTTGAAGACAATTAACCATGGAATTGAGTTTACATTCTAGCCCATTGACTACTGAATGTGCTCTCTTGCTGTATATTTTGTTCATCCAGAAAGTTTTCTAGGGGTCCAGAAATAAATCCAGGGGTCCCGAAGTAGATCTTGTTTCCATTACTCAATCTTGGGTCCAGTAACCAATCATTGATAATTTTAGGCATGTGTTGGTTGGAAATCTGGATTAGACCGCTTGAGTTTACATTCTAGCCTATTGACTACTGATTGTGCGCCCTTGCTGTTTGTTATGATCATCCAGAAATAAATCTAGGGGTCCAGAAATAAATCCAGGAGTCCCGAAATCGATACTGTTTTCAGTACGCGATCTTGGGTCCAGTAATCAATCGTTGATAATTTTAGACATGTGTTGGTTGGAAATCTAGATCAGACAGCTTGAGTTTACATTCTAGCCTATTGGCTATTGGATGTGCACTCTTGTTGTCTATTACATTCATCCAGAAATAAATCTAGGGGTCCTGAAATTTATCTCGGGGTTCCAGGCTGTGCATTGATATAGACACTGATGGACCATCAGCTTATTCTGGTATACTCCTTGCTGTACTGGTTCCTTTCTTTTAATTTACATAGTAGTGAATGGTTGCTGGGGTCTTTTAATATCGTTAGCTGTACTCACAGGATATATGTATTCACCGCCTGTGCAGCTGACTCGGTTGATACCAAGTGAAGAATCTTCGTTGATGATGAATATTTATACCTTCCCGCTCGTGCAACGTTAGCGCCCCCTATCGGAGGACAGGGCACTTCCATATTCTGGAAACCTCATAAGAGCTTACCACCATTACTCATTAAACTGGAACTAATTGTTGGCAATCTTAGCTGAATAGGGATCTCAATTATCAAAGCAGATTATTTCAATCATTTATAATTAATGATAATCTGCGAAAGTTAGTCAAAATTAATTGGAAACTGCTTCGTGAGTAGAGAGCCTCGCTTTCGCATTTCCTAAACATGGCGGTCAGCGAAGAAATCTTCCGCCAAAAATTGTGCACAAATGTGGATTCGTCAAAGATGAGCGAACTTTACGTAACGATAACGACTGGTTTAAGAACAAGAACAAGTATTTAACAGAAACTGGTAAGAGAGATGGATGGAGATGACGTATTGTCTCATAAAACATACAAAGGTTGTCCATTACCGCAGACAAACAGAATTCACTCACGATCTCGATGTTCAACTTTGACAAACAATAGTACCAGAAATTATCAAATTGTCACACTACCCAACTCTTAGATGTTGACTGTCTTCAGCAACATATAATACATTTAACTTTACCTAATCAATTCGATGTTCAATTTTCTCGACTCGTTATTCTTTTAATTTACAATAGTAGTGAATGGTTGCTGGGGTCTTTTAATATCGTTGGCTGTACTCACAGGATATTTGTATTCACCGCCTGTGCAGCTGACTCGGTTGATTCCAAGTGAAGAATCTGATTGATTGAAATTGTAGTTTAAGGGCCGCTTCCCATTCGGATTTCGCGGTCCATCAACTCAATGTTTTATTTGGATTTCGCGGTACATTTCTTTGTTTTCTTTTAATATCTTTTCCAGCGCTAAATATATAAATAAATAAATGAATAAATAAATAAATAAATAAATAAATAATGATAAATAACAATGATAGATTAGCAGGAGATATAAATAGAAGTAAATAAGAGTCGCTATGTACAAGTTCGTAAGTCTCTTTCGGGTCTTTTTGGTTAAGCTATACTAGTAAATATGAGTTCACTGTAGGTCTAATCGCGTGGATGATTCATTTGTCTTGGTACCCCTTGTACGCACAAAGCCGTCCAGAAAAAACTGGGAGAACCATGGGCGTCTTCAGGATTTTTCGAATCGACTTCCCTAACGACGCCCTTGGGAACAGGGTGGGTTCTTCCAGAAATCTGTGCCTGTAACAATTGCTTGGAGTGTGTATTGGGGCACAGGACGGCAGGTCTACGTCCTATATTGTGTGAAAGTCAAAGGATGATATTCTGTGTTGAGGCGTCATTTCGGTGTCATATATGGGGTAGCGTGTCTGTGTGGTTTAGCATTTGGTATTCTGGTTGCTCAGTTCGGTGGGGTAGCGTGTCTGGCGTGGTACAGGGTCGAGTATTCTGGACGTTTTTGTGGACCGACGATGATGATCTTCATCATGTTCATCTCCATTTGGTCCTGTTTCATAATATATGTCGTCATAGGTGTTCTGTTTCATGGCTGGTCTTACTCGTGTGTTGTCTTCAGTGTGCTGTGCCTGTATTACAAAGAATAGAAGAGTTTGTAGTTTCTTGTTTTCTGGTGTTATTTTTTGCCATCGACTGGCACTATCGTGATCTAAGTCACACATGATCAATAGCAATAAATAATTAGATACTAAATATTATAAATAAAAATATTATTATAGTTAAAGCCGATTGTGAATGTTTGCTATAACCTCCAGTCTTTTGCCCCTGCATGAAAACCGGACGGTTAACATTCGTTAACGAGGGTTGGAAATAAGGGAACACAATTTGGTCGGAGCTCGTATTAGGAGCTTTTAATTTTATCAGTGAATTTGTCTATGTTATTGCTATGGCATTTTGATTGGTTAGTGTCCAAATTTGATCAGTCATTTCTGATCATTGACCCTTATTTCCGCCCTTGTAAAATAGTTTTGACTCTAAGCGTGCTACATTTATTCAAATTTGGTCCTAGGTTTATTGGTGTCTTGGTGTAACCATATAGTATTAAATGGTAGAGTGATAGTCAGTCGATTTGATGTAAGCTAGTAAGGTGGAGTATACTTTGTTTATAAGAGGTGGTTTAGGATTTAATATAGAAGCCAACGACAGAGGGACATTTAAGTTTTTGAGTTCGTTTTCCAGTATTCGGCGATAGAGGTCATGTTTTGGGCATTTGAGTATAAAATGTTCTATCGTTTCTTCTTCGTTGTTGCATGAAGTGCATAGTGGTGATGTGTTTTTTTATTAGCTTAGATAAGTGAGATTTTAGTCCTGTTTTGCCTAGTCTTAATCTTGTGATGATGCGGTCGTCACGTTTACTGTCTAGCTGGAATCCAAAACTCCTTCTTTTCCCCTTTCCCCTAGAATACTATGTAGCCATCTACCTCGGTTTTCTTCGTTCCATTCCTTCTCCCATTTACTATCTATTCTGGTTTTAATGATAGAATTCAGTTCTTTGGTTCCTAGTCCTATATGCACGTCAGGTGCAGTTTTGGTGAGGCTGTCTTTGGCTGTCCTATCGGCGGCTTCATTTCCCCTAACGTCCACGTGGGCGGGAATCCAAGCTAAAATGGCGTCAATGTCATTGTCTCGTATTTGTGTACATAAAATTTCTATTTCGTGTATGAGGTCAGGTCTGCTGTCGGATTTGGAGTTCTTTATAGATACCAGTCCGCTTAAGGAATCGCTAAGAATAACGGTGGAAACAGGTCGGTTCTGAAGAACCCATTCGAGAGCCTTGATTATGGCGACTAATTCAGTGGTGTATACAGACATATTGTCTGGTAGTTTGAAACCTTCGTGAATGTCAAGTTCTGGTATAACGAATGCAGAACCTGTATTGTGACTTGTGTTTTTGGAGCCGTCTGTATATATTTTCAAGCGATTTTTCCAATGTGTGTCAATATATTCGAGGGCAGTGACCCTTATATGCTCTGGGTTGTCCTGTTTGGTGATGTAGCTATGTATATTCGTGTCCACGTCTGGTGTGATTAGTTGCCATGGTGGTCTATTGACCTTGTCAGTGTCAGAGACACAAGAGATAGGGATGTCGTGTTCTTGGAATAGTCGTTCTATCGTGTAACCGAATGGTGCGGAGTCTTTTTCCCATTTCCTTTTTAGGAATTCGTATTCGGTTTTTGGGCCAAAAATTTTGTGGCATGGGTGGTTTTCGCCCTTGGCTATTGTTTTCCCTGCATATTTCATTGACAGCTCTTCTCGTCTTAAATGTAAGGGTTTTTCATTAGTTTCTACTTGTAGACTACATAATGGAGTTCCTTTGAACGCCCCGGTGGCTATTTTTAATGCCGAATACTGAATGCTGTCTATTCTTTTCAAATGGGTCTTGCATGCTGATTGGTAAGCGATTGAACCATAGTCTATTTTGGATCTGATGAGTGTTTGATATAATTTGATTAAGCTATGTTTATTGGCCCCCCAGTTGGTACCCGATACGCACCTCATAAGGTTCAGGTCCTTGTTACACCGAATAATTACTTGGTCGATGTGGTCTTTCCAAGTGAGTTTTCGGTCGAAGATCATTCCTAGGTATTTGACACTATTCTTAAACTCGATTTTCTGGCCTCCTAGTGATAGCGTGATGTCTGTGTTTTGTTTATTTGAGAATAGCACACCGGTAGTTTTGACAGCTGAAAATTTGAATCCCCATTTATCGGCCCAGTCGCTGACTGTATTTAGTACCTTTTGCATCATACTTGTTAATTTTTTTATCGAGCCAGCAGATTTCCACATGGCAGCATCATCAGCAAAAAGTGATTGTTCAATTTCAGGATGTTTTGTGTCAATTTCGTTGGCCAGGCCATTAATCAGGATGTTAAAAAGGGTGGGGCTTATGACGCTGCCCTGTGGGGTGCCGTTATCTAGCTGGTGGTCCATGGACATGGTGTTACCAATACGAACTTTGAAGTTTCGGTCATGAAGAAAATTTTTTATCCAGTGTTGTATCCTGCCCTTAATTCCTAGGTTGTTTAATTGGGTGATAATCCCGTCCTGCCATACAAGGTCAAACGCCTTTTCTATATCCAAGAAAATGCCTAATGTATATTGGTGTTTGGCATTACCCTTTTTGATTGAGTGTTGGAGTCTGGCTATGTGGTCTAAAGTACTTCTTTTTTTCCGAAAACCGCTTTGTGTTTTGTTTAACAAGTGGTTGCTTTCCAGGTGATATTCAAGTCTGTTTTTGACCATGGTTTCCATAATTTTGCATAAATTTGACGTGAGTGAGATCGGCCTATATGACTTACCATCTGATGGGTCTTTACCAGGTTTTGGTATTGGGATAACAATAGATGATTTCCATTTGTTCGGGAGTTGTTTGGTCTTCCAGCTCACATTAATTAGTTTTAGGATTAGTTTCTGAGTGGTGTTTGGTAGGTGCTTTAGGATTGTATACCCTAGTTTGTCTTCGCCGGGTGAACTTTCTTTTTTAGAGTGTAAAGCTTTTCTGTATTCATTGATATTAAAGTCTCCGTTAAGGTAGTTTTCTATATAATCATTTGTGTCATTTTCCAGGATCGTTTCTTGTTTGATTTTTCTGAATTCTGGTTTCAGGTTGCTATCGCTACTGTTTGATGCGAATGATTCAGCAAGATATTCTGCCTTTTCGAGATTAGTTCTGTTTGTTTTGTTTAGTACGGGTATTGTGTTAGTTGCTTTCCCTTGAATGCTTTTTATTTTATTCCATACTTTCTTTGAGTTAGTTTTCGTATCTATAGTGTTGCAGAAATCTTCCAGCATCTTGATTTGGCTTCTTTGACGCTTTTTTCTGCTATTCTTTTCAGTTCCTTATATATTTCATGATCACTCTGGAGCCGGCTTTTTTTGAATTTTCTGAGTGCTTTTTTCTTTGCTGCGATGTTCTTTCCACACTCTTGGTCCCACCAAGGCACTGGATTTTTGTTGGGTCGCTTATTCGTAACTGGAATATGTTTTTGTGCTATGTTTAGAAGTTTGCTGGTAATATTTTCATTGAAAGTCTCTATATCATTACTAACTATATCGTCATGTATTAGACTTTGGCAATCGTTTTGGAAGCTTTTCCAGTCTGCCTTGGAGTATTGGAAGCGTGGGAGAGGGTCTATCTGTTCAAAATCTGGTTTCATGCTAAATTTAGTCAGGATTGGAAAGTGGTCGCTGTCTAGTGTATCTGGTAGGACTGCCCATTCTGATTTAACTGCTAGTTCGGGAGAGACTATTATTAGGTCAATTGCAGTGAGTTTACCGGTTCGCATATCTATTCTAGTCCCTTCCCCTTGAGTTCAGGAATACGAGGTTATTATCATCTAACCATTTTTCTACTGATTTACCTCTATCATCTGACGTGGTGCAGGTTTCGTCCCAGATTGGATTATGGCTATTATAATCGCCGCAAATCGTTTTTAGAGTGCCAGGGGAGTACAGGTTCACTATATTTATAGGTTTATTATTTTGGAACACCCGTATAGCTTGCCATTCGAGGTCTTCATTTTCTGGGCTCTTGTCTAATTCTAGCTGTATGAGTTCTTCCTTAACTAGTGTGAGGTTGCCTCCCTTTGGGCCGTTTAGTCTGTCTTGTCTATATGGCGTATATCCTTTTATTGCTAATTTATTTTTTCCTGGCTTAAGAAATGTTTCTTGTATACATATGATGTCAGGGCTTATTTCATTTACTAAGATTTTGAGATTGTCTCCGTGTTTTGCAATGCTATTTGCATTCCATTGTAGTATGGCGAGTTTATTGAAAATTGGGTTGTGTATTACGCGGTGGGTCTAATCTATTGTCCCAGGTGTTCTCATATAGAGGTGTTGAGGGCGTTATTGTTTTTCTTGGGAGTTGATGTTTTTCTTTTGTATTTCGGATTGAATCCCCATGCTATTATTTCTTTGGGGTTAAATTCCCAATTCAAGAAGTCTTGAGCAATGCGGGCTATTATGTCAGCTTTATTCGTTTTGGGGTTGGCATTGTGGACTGAGTTAATAACAATGTTAATAAAGCCTATGAGTTCGATTTTAGAATCTTCGTTGATGATGAATATTTATACCTTCCGGCTCGTGCAATGTTAGCGCCCCCTATCGGAGGACAGGGCACTTCCATATCCTGGAAACCTCAGAAGAGCTTACCATCATTACTCATTAAGCTGGAACTAATTGTTCGCAATCTTAGCTGAATAGGGATCTCAATTATCGAAGCAGATTATTTAAATCATTTATAATTAATGATAATCTGCGAAAGTTAGTCAAAATTAATTGGAGACTGCTTCGTGAGTAGAGAGCCTCGCTTTCGCATTTCCTGAACATGGCGGTCAGCGACGAAACCTTCCGCCAAAAATTGTGCACAAATGTGGATTCATTAAAGATGGCGAACATTACGTAACGATAACGACTGGTTTAAGAACAAGAACAAGTATTTAATCGAAACTGGTAAGAGAGATCGATGGAGATGATGTATTGTCTCATAAAACAAAAGTTGTCCATTACCGCAGACAAACAGAATTCACTCACGATCTCGATGTTCAACTTTGACAAACAATAATACATACCAGAAGTTATCAAATTGTCACAATATATAGCAAGCGTATAGCTATCGTATCTAATTCCGCTTAACACTATGCGTCAGAGTTTGGTCTGATTCGCTCCACATGACCAATGTTGGATCTTCCGGCCTTAGTTGGGTTATCTCGTCCTTTCCTTGACTTATTGGGTTATCTCGTCCTTTCCTTGACTTATTATTTATCTATTCAAAATCGGTAACTCAGGGACTAACGTTGGTAAGTGAAACGCCATTGGAATCGTAATCCCTAGATAGACTGGAGATATTATAAGTCATTCTCTGCCGTATGTGGGTCCGAATGAACCGAAATCCCAATAAGCTTCTCGGTCATCCCTGCCTCGACGTTTGATGTTATTGGTCGCTCATGATCCTGTCTGGCGAAATTTTGCGAATCCTAACCCTGGACATCACGACGAATTATTTAGTTTTACATCTAGGAAGATAAAATTACATCTTATCGTTGTGTCTAACCGATAGGGGAATTGTCGGCCTCTGGTATGGTTGACATGACTAAAAGCGGATTTCCTAGCCGATATAAGCCTAAATCGACCATTCTAATGTGTTCGAATCTCGCACGGGACTAGACCAAATTTTCAGCACTAGAATTTGTGCTATTCTAAGATAGTGTTATCCCGAAATAACGAAAATACTGTTATACGATCACTTTCTAAATGATAAAAAAAATATATCTATTCAGCTTTGGGAGCTGTGTCATTACGATCATCAGAGGGGTACTGTATGTTCGCTTTCAAGACTACCGGTCTGCTACCTCATATTTTTGTGAGAGTTTGTGGGAGGCCCGTTGGCCGAGTGGTTCTGGCGATTAGGTGCCTGACTCTGGGGTCGCTGGCTCGAATCTTGCACGGGACTCGACCAAATTTTCAGCACTAGAATTTGTGCTATTCTAAGATAGTGTTATCCCGAAATAACGAAAATACCGTTCTTGTCTCCTGCTGTATTTTGTTGAGTTTGCATTCTCTTGTTAAACAGAGCAGAACTTAATTGGGTATTTTATATAAGGATGATATCGCGAATACAGGCGCAGAAACCCAATGTTTTGTAGCAACACTTCACATTTTGGGATATTTCATCTATTTAAATAATGTAGAGATTTGGTAAAGATAATTGAGTGATATTGATTTTTTTATATTTGCTAATATATCTTTTATTATATCGCGAAAGGCTTTTTAATATATAAAGAATGTGATCTGTCAAAGAAATCTAAAACCTAGAATATACCCGAACCCTGCTCCACCGTCACCTCCTCTCAGCTCAATCGGAAAGTGTGGGAAGTTATTCGTTTGAGAATGATCAACTAGAGATAACGATAATCGCAACACGAAATTGTTATTTGTAACTTACTTAACTTCTGCTTTTATGGATAAATAAACCGAGGGAATATGAGTATGATGAGTTTAAAGGACCATCCATCCAAGTTGTGTTCCTGTCTTAAATATAGACTTCACTGTCTGATATGTTGTGATGTCATGTACGAATGGTTCTGTCTGTTTCTGTCGTTATTTGTTAGTCGTCTCTCTTGCCATTATTTTTCACACTTTCAGTGTTTTTCTTTTCGGATAATGCAGAGAATATATTTGCATATTACGCATGAAGGATATTTATTGTTTGAAAATGAAAGTAGTAGGGCCACGGTAAATTGGCGTAACAGCGCCTCACTGCGCATGCGCGAGAACAAAAAATGGGGCGGTATTGGGGCGGTGTGCGCAGGAGTGTTGTGCGCAGGTATGCCGTCACTTTGGGTCTGGGTGAATGGGGCGTGACCTTGGGGGCATGTATTTCTCCGCGGTGATGCGGTCTGCCGCCGCGGACCGAAAGTAGTCCCAAAACCGTGGGTTTTCGTGGAAGTGTTCGGCAATCTGTAGGGACCGCTAGTGGACCGATTGGGTCGAGTGAGGTATCAAAGTGAAGCATTCGTGTAGGGGCAATTGATGGGCTGGGTGTGGGTGTGGGTGTGGGTGTGGTGTGGTATGGTTGAAATATCGTCATTCTGCACATGCGCGGTGGACAAAGGGTATGGAAATATACGTTTTGGGGTCTAGGTGGGCCACTTGTGGCCCTATGGAGTCGTATGAGGTATCCATGTGAATCATTCGTGAAGGGGCATCAACCTGGACTAGTGGTTCGCCCGTTGTCAACATTCTACGCATGCGCAGACAGGGAATTGTGGGAAAAGGTTATGGAAATAGACGTTTTAGGATCTAGGGGAGCCCCTAATGATCCGAGGGTGTGGAGTGAGGTATCAATGTGAAGCCTATGTGAGGGAGCATCTGACTGGACAAGCGTGTCGTTCGTTGTCAATAGTCTGCGCATGCGCAGACAGGGGATTGTGGGAAAAGTGCGTGGAAATAGACGGTTTGGGGTCTAGGTGGGTCCCTGGTGGGCCGATTGGATCGAGTGAGGTATCCATGTGAAGCAGTCGTGAGGGAGTATCCGACGGGGTGGGTGTAACGTGGAACTGACGTCATGCTGCTCATGCGCAACAGTAGAGCAAGTGTATGGAAATAGACATTTTGGCGCCGACAGGGGTCACTATGGGTCCGATGGAGTCGTATGAGGTCTTATGTTGAAGCTCCTGTGAGGCAGCATCCGATTGGACTCAGGGTTCGTCTGTGTGCAAGGGTCTGCGCATGCGTAATCTGGCCGTAGTATAGAAAGCAGCCATGTTGGGGGATGCGTGGTGGTGTGTTTTAACCCACCACTAGGGGTCCATGGTTGTGGTTGGGTGGGTTGTGACGTCACTTCCGGGTTTCACTAAAACTACCTCCAAACATAGAAGAGTTCCAATGTTTACTTAGACGTCCGTATGTTCAACCTCCGGGTTTTTCCCGCCCCGGCCGCAGCGCGTGCGCGCGAGTTACTCCGGCCGAGTGCGCGCGCGCGCGGGTTATCCGGAAGTGTGCAAGGGCACTATATCATATCGGGGTATATATTTCATCCAAGTATAGCGGAAAGCGGTTGTCATGAATAACAACAAGTGCAGCAAGTTTATTATACAGTTTATTATCCCCAATGTTACACCATACCCAGGCTGGGGGAGCCGCCCTGGGTATGTTTAGTATGTTCACAGCAAAGCAAAATTGAAATATCAAACATCATGTTTTATTATTTAACGTACCGTCACATTTAATGTTTACAGAGCTCAAGTCAACGATCAGCATGTAGACATAGAGAGTATATACAGCATGTTATGCTATTCATCAGTGTAAGGGTGACGCATTCAGCCGATGGGGGTGGTCGGTCAGCTTAGTAACGAAGAACGTAGCATTGGTGACCCTCTCTACGACCCATTGTGTGTTGGGGCGTTGACGATGTTCCCCATCTCAAGGGATCCACAGTGTCCAGTTTCTCCAGCATCCTCTCTAGCGACGCCCGGTTAATGATGGTGAGCGGTTGGTCAAACACATGGCTGTTATTACTGGCATAATAATACCGTCACTGGTCCGTCTCTTTGTGACGTAAGATGTACCCGAACGCGACATTCAATCTGAAGACCGTAGCTTGGTCATTGAAAATGGCTTCCGCGTAGCTGCGTAGACGGGTGAGGTCTGTCAGTGGGAAATTGTAGATATCTGGAATGGGGCGATCACGGTGGAAAATGTGCCGTATCATGGGCCATTGGTGCCGATAGATGTCATTCACTGCATGGGCGTCCTGTAACAGATCGCTAGGAATATCCACTGCATCTTCCAGAAAATGTCCGATGTCGTCAGGCGTATGACTGTCAACAGTAATGCTAGGGACTGGCTGGATATCTAGGCTCTTCTGAACTGTGGGTATAAGCGGGCTCTTCGTGATCGCATCACCAGTGGCGTTCGTCTCCCCGGGCTTATCTTCACTGGGTCTGACCTTCCGTGGCTCCTCTTCAGTAGGAACCATGAATCAAACGCTGATGCCGTCTTAACTGACTGCGTCGTGTGAAGAGTTGACCAAATTCATTACATTGTTCCTTCGCGCCCTCGTGGAGTGAGCGTTCGTGGCGCAGTAAATGATCCTCCCGATTAAATGACTGTGCGCAGGTTATACAAGTATATAGTGTACCGTTGTGGATGGAGGAATCGTGTCGTCGCAAATCTTCTGGGCGAGTAAACTGCTTCTAGCAAGTTGTGCAAGTGAACATCTTGGTGGTTGACAGAGTGTCTGATGAAACGGCAAGGCCGCTTCCCTTTTGTAGCACGCTAGCTGGTGATCTATTTTTAGCACACTCAGTTCAACTATCCCCAAGTCGAGGATTGAGACTGGTGTACTGGTGTACGACTGAGCGGCATTGCGCGCGCACGCGCATGAAGACCCTCATATACCCCAATGCAGGCGCAGACGTGAAGTGCCCAATGGCGGATAATGGCGGATACACCGCCATTGTGGGAAAATGGCGGATAATCGCGGATACACCGCCATTGTGGAAAAATGGCGAATACGTTGACCGGAAAGACCCGAAGGTGAACGCCATTGTGGCAAACCCCCACAGACAGGTCAGTACATGCATTCCTATGATGTTCACGCATAATAAAAGGATTGATCTGTAATCTGTGTTGTTGTTGCTCTCTTTTTTGGACTAACCCATAAGAATAGTACGTATCACGGACTACACCCGACGTCTAGGCGCGCATGTGTGACCTGGTCTATAAAACACGTCCCTCGGGATCCTACACCTTCATTTCTACGGTTGCAGAGCCATGACGGAGATCCAGCCCTATGCGACTCGCATTTTACAGCATGCCTCCGTGGTTAATTCACTCACGGGTTACCAAGCAGTGGTCCGGTCCATGTTTGCAGATGGCGACGACAACGAGGGGCGACGCCAGATCCTGAACGAGTTCACAGAAGCGGTCCTCGACAGAGTGCACTCGATGGAGAGGTGTGCCATCACGCACCACTACTGGACTATGACAGCCATCCTTGATGCTCGGGCTATGGACCAGTAGCGCTCACGCCGGAACCAGCGACGGCTGGTTGGCCTCACAATAGTCTGTGCCCTATTGACCCTGGCGCTGTGGTATTGACCGTGGGACCTGACTATAAATACGAGGGTCAGACAGAGTGTGTGTCATTCACCGTTCGCCATTGGATAAATCATGTCACCCGTTCTACGTGCCATCCTTTCCCTTACACCCCAGGTGGGGTTACACGTCTATGAAGATAAAGTCACCCTCGTGGAAGACCGTGGAGATGTTTGCTGGTCGCCCGCTGAGACCGTATCGAATACGGTTACGCTACACCGTGACGGCTGGACTAAATTTAAACGGATGTTGAGCGGCGAGCTCGATGGACACCTCATCCACATAGAAAATGCCATCTACGTATACCGTGGACCCTTCTTCCCACGCCTGGGCCGCTACCAAGACCCCCCGCGAAGCTTCACCCTAGACCCCGATATGTGGATAAATGGTGCCTATCGTGGACCAGCTGTTTACACCGGACGAGCGGTCATCAGACGAGTTGGAGTGGGCTCGTGCCCTGAGAGAAGCAGCGGCAGAACCCAATGAACAAATGTCTAGCCATGAACCAGAGGACGATGCCATTGATTACCCGGCTAGACTCAGTCAGCCCAGTGACATGAGCACCTGATCCTTTGATCTCACGGGGTTCTCCCTATAAATACGAGAGACAGTCAAATCTGGTACCATTCACGTACTGACCATGACGGAGCATATAATACTGGCGTATCTCAGCTTGACCCCGAAGTTTTCCTGCACGTGTATGCGGATAAGGTCGATATCATGGAGGAGGTGGGAGACATCTGCGATGCGGACCCTACACAACCGTGCCCGGCTCACATTCGTCTGTCCCGAGAGGGCTGGACCAAATTCAAATGGGTGTTGTCTGGTGAACTGGACGGCCACCTCATCCACCTGTGTCACGATGTGTACATCCGACGCGGCCCTTTCTTTGCTCAATTGGCTCGGCTAGATGGGGGTACAGTACATTTTACCCTTCACCCTGATCTATGGTCTGCATTGGAAGATACCGTGGTAGATGTGGATCAAGTGCTTATCAAGCGGTCATCGGACGAGTTGGACTGGTCATTTACCATGAACACTGTGGAAGCCAACGAAGAAAATCAGAAAGAAAATCCGGCCCAAGATATACCCGTTATAAATAAACGATAGAGCCAGGGTCCATCATCATTTGTCACGATGAAGCGCTGGGAGAAGGTGTTTGATAACTTATACTACAGTCCTGACAGTCCGGCAGCCTATAGTGCATTGCCGGCTCTCTATCGAGCGGCCAAACCCCAGGGGATACAACGTGCCCAAGTCCGAGATTGGTTAAGAAAACAAGACACCTACACCTTGCATCGATCTGTCCGTCGCCATTTTCTACGGAACCGGGTCAACGTGGGAGGAACCGATGCCCAGTGGCAAGCGGATTTGGTCGATATGAGCGCCTTTGCCAAACACAACGATGGGAATCGGTATATCTTGACGTGCATCGATATCCTATCCAAGTATGCGTGGGTGGTACCCATCCGGACGAAAACGGGGGAGATTCTCATAGCGACGTTCAAAGACATCTTCAAGACCGGGTGCAAACCTTTGTATTTACAAACCGACGAAGGCACGGAATTCCTCAACAGACCGTTCCAACAGTTTCTGAAAGCCCAGAAGATGTTTTTCTTCTATACGTACAACGAGACCAAGGCTTCCGTGGTGGAAAGGTTCAACAGGACATTCAAAGGCCGTATGTATAAATATTTCACCTATAAGAATACAAGAAGTTACATCCATGTTCTCCCGAAACTTGTGAGGGGTTACAATCGAGCCTATCACCGGAGTATAGAGAGAGCCCCCATTACCGTGACCCAACGCAATGAAGCCCAAGTCCGGCGTGTCTTGTACCCCAGGCTATCGCAGCGAACGCCGAAGTCTGTGTACAAGGTCGGGGATCCTGTACGGATCAGTAAAGTCAAAGGTTAATTTGAGAAAAGTTACTGGAGCAATGAGCACTTCCTGATTAAACGGCGCCTACCCCGACAGCAGCGAGTCTATGAACTGGCAGATCTTCAAGGGGAACCGTTGCTAGGGAGACTACTACACGGTGGAGCAGATTTTGAAAACGGAACGTCGACGCGGCAAACTGTTTCATTTCGTCAAATGGCAAGGCTGGCCCAGTTCCTTCAATTTCTGGGTCGCTGCCAACCAGGTGAAACGACTATAAAGCCAGACACCACTACCGTCATCCTTCATTCCACGTCCGGCCACAGTGCTATGGACAAACAGCAGCTGCCTCTGAACACAGCGTCTCCCAAAACGCGTAAAGCGCAAGTGGGCTTTGTGGTGATAGTGCTAACCCTGCTGAGTGTGTTGTACGGAGGTGTGTTTTACGACGTAGCCTATGTCAGCACGTTACTTAACCAACTGAGAACACCAGCCACCAGTGAAACCGGTCTACAGGTAGCACCAGTCAACCCCGTATCAAGCCCAGTCACCACCCCGCCCCGTGTACAAGCCACGTCAAGCTCCACACCAAGCTGCACACCTACACCAAGAACACCCACTACGTCTGAAAACTCACCGGATTCATCCCTCACAGCAAACACACAACGACCAGCGACGTTGTACCCACCACCATCATCATCCCTCACAGTGAACAGACAACGACGACCGACGTTGTACCCACCACTCCAGTTCACTCGTACGAAATTTACAAGAGCGTGTTACCACGACAGCGGGTTACCGGTAAAACGCACTTCGTCAGGAAGCTCCTTCAACACGCCGACAGCATGATCACCTCACCCATTGCTCGAGTCGTGTGGTGTTACGGAGAATGGCAGGAAGCGTATGCAGCAATGCCCCACATCACGTTCGTGGAAGGCCTACCCAACCTGGCCGATTTGGAACCCAACACCTTGGTGGTTCTGGATGATCTCATGGCGGACACGGATGCGCGGGTCACCCAACTCTTTACCAAAGGCAGGCACCATCGACGGCTCAGCATCATCTACATTGTGCAGAATCTGTTCCGTAAAAACAAAGAACATCGGAACATCAGATTGAATGCCCACTACCTGGTGCTTCAAAAACCCGAGAGATACCACTCAACTGCTGCACCTGGCGAGACAGATGTATCCCGGCCGCACACCGTTTGCGTTGGAAGCCTTTAAAGATGCCACAACCCCTCAGCACGGGTATATGCTCTTCGACCTCAAGCAAGCCACCCCAGAACATCTTCGACTGCGGACCGACATCTTTCCCGGAGAGGCCCACCACGTGTACATGCAAAAATAATGTGAACACACCCACAGTTGCTCCCCCAGTTGGGGTCTGTGTATTTTTGATCATGGGGATAATAAAAAGAATGAATACCACAGCATGGTTGACTTTGTCTCTGTTGTCTTAGATAGATAAAAAGAGCAGAGTTGTGGGTTCTAGCATTAGTTGTACATGATGTCTGCGCGAGTACGGAAGCACGTTCCCACGTTCCGTGTATTGAAGACGGCCCCGCCCGAGTTGGTCCGAACCATTGTACGCGGTGCGGACCCTGACCTTGTACGCTGTCTGTGCGAGATCGGGTACAACCTGTTAAAAGGCAACGTACCACTGACTCCGGCTCAGAAGACCAAGTTGGCCAAGCATAAGACAGGTCTCGGAACCTTAGTCCAGAAGCGGGTCCCTCAAACACAAAAGAAAAAGGTGTTACAGAAAGGCGGCTTTCTCGGGGCCATCTTAGCACCGTTGGCCGCTTCCGTGTTGGGTCCAGTATTGGGTGGACTCTTCGGCCGACAATGAACCACACGAAAAAAAAGGTCCTCGTCGAACCACGGTTCCTTCAAAACCTCCAATCGCCCTACCCTGTCCCACCTACGGTGAAGACCATAAACACCCTCGATGGAGAGATGCAACAGATCTTACAGAGACCGGGGTCAAGCGACAGTGAGAAAGTACAACGGTACAATGAGACGCTTCAACGGTACATGACGTTCATGGACCAATACAAAACCCTCTCTACCTCACCACCACCACCACCAGCACCACCACGTGACACACCGCCGACCTCAGCACCGCTCCAACAGCCGCCATTACCAGGGCTACCACCCACAGCCCCACAGTGGGTGGAAGACGAAGTGCTGAAGAGTGTACTTGCATCGTTCAAGAAGCAAGCTGGCTTGGTATTACAACGGATGAAACAGAATCCTAACATGACTTGGAATGATAAAGGCGAACTCCTGGTACAGATTCAGGTGGTTCCCGGGACCCACATGACGGATTTAGTGAATGATCTGATGCGTCAACGCAGGTCGCACACGGATCCTCGAGGATGGGAGGCCTTCGCTCAAGGCTTGAAAGACATGCATGTACCACAGGAATTGGTGGGGAACCCCCACCGCTGGGCCTTTATGCAGCGACCCCAGCAATCGCCGAGTGGCCCACTACCTTCTTGGGAATCCGAATGGGAACCGGAGTCACCCCCCAAAACTCCACCACCACAACGGGCACCTTCTTTTCAGACCTTTAAAAAACCACCCTCGATCAGGACGCCCCACATCTCCAGAGCCGTGACACGTAGCAAGTCAACGCGACGAACACGACGCCGGACACAACCGCCCAAGGCCTGGAACACCTATTAAAACCAACAGCAGCAGCAGGACAGCTCAGTCGCCATGTTTTAGGGAGCGTGTCAAAAGTTTTGACGCGAACGCGTTCATTTTTGACCAGGAGGTCGTTCATTTTCGCATGCGTCAGGCCGTTCATTTTACACAGCAGCGTCAGAAAATGAAATCGAACGTTCATTTTTGAACGTTCATTTTTTTAATGCACTCTGACGTTCATTTTCGCACGTTCGTTTTCGCATGTTCATTTTCTCACGTGCGCAAACGGCTGGCGTTTGACGTGAGCAGAAATGAACAACATACAGAAAGCTGCCATCCCGATACTAAAAAACGCGCCGGATCAAATCTACTTTCTCATCGCGCGTCATTCCTGTGTTATAGATTTTATTGTAATTTGCCATGTCTTTTGCTTCGTGTGTGTATATATTCAATGCATTCCGTAATCATGTGGAGTGGTATTACCGATGTCGGTGATTTTCTTCAATAAAAAAAGGGTATAACTAAAAGTAAAACGTTTTTCTTTTTCTTGTCCCGTCTCCGCTTCAGCGGTTTGTCACCACCTATATATGAGTGTTCGCTTATATAATACTTGACAAGATAAATTAATGACTTCTTTCTTGTTTATTTTCCCCAGTGTTTTACTTCTTTGATGTGGATTTTTACATTTCGTGAATCTCTTCTTCATCCACCAAAAAATGAGATTCTCGGTCGGGCGATCAAAAGTCATGGCCTACGGCGCTTGCGTCCCGTGGATAGATTGTTTCGTCATGGACATGTTACTTTAAATGATTCTTCTTTATCAACTCACAAACGTATTCCAGCGATCTGTAATGCCTGAAAATGGTATAATTTTAATAAAGAAGCCGACAGTATGTATTGAAAATGAAGTTCGTGCGCTGGAAATGGGCCCTATAGAGAATACTTTGTATGCGGGAAAGAAGGAAGGGTTTAGGGTCCGCAAAGGATATTTCAATACATTGGTCTATGAAAAATATCCATCTTCTTTAAAGAAATGTTTTGATGTGTTGGTGTTTGAACTGCGTCCTTTTGTTTTATTTACAAATGAAGGGGCCCTCACAGGTTGCATAATGACGGGCGCCACATGCGTGATGAAGTCTCCACGTGAATCAATCGGTCCATGTATCTTTTTTAAAGAAATGGCTTGATGTGTTGGCAATCAGAACTGTTTTATTCAAGGTTTATTTTTTTTATCATGGAATTAAAACTTTGAACTCCATGGGTTTTATTGACAAATAGGAGACCTCACATGGCGGCCTACCTTGAGATATGACGGGAGCTGCATGGCGTCTCTGCGTGATTCAGTCGGGACATGTCTTTTTATAATGATCATACATGTAGTTTGTAGGCCTGTATACTTTCCCTGATTTACTCATTTCTTATTGAAGATAATATTACTGGAGACAAATTATTCCCAATGTCATAAGGATAAATCGTTATATAAGTGAATGATTTTCGTATATTTATATGTCTATATTATACTTTTGTCACTATGTATTTCCTCTACGATTACTGGGAGACGCACTAATAAGCTCGGCTTATTGCGCTCCTGTCGTCAAATAAACTATTTAAACCAAGTGAATGGCGATATTGTGGTTACTCTGGAAATATGGAGCTGATCAAGTTCTCTTTCTCCCCCAGCGCGGATGCAATTGGCATATTTCCAAGCAAAAAGGAAACACGTTTTTTTCTTTTCTTGTTCTTGATTACTATGGCGATTTATGTTCTCCATTATATATCTCTGACAAAGTTCATCCATGTGTGGACAAAAATGGAAAACTAGATTCCAGGATTCTGACAATGTTAGTATGGAGATGTATAAATTCCATTTAAACAAGTGTGAACTATAATAAATTTATAATTTCAGTTCAGGAAATGAGCTGCGGCAAATATACTTTATATTTATAAAACCAAGACAGGTGTTAAAAATTCGATGAATTCATATTAATTATTTCAAAACATGACTAATTTCCTACCCGCAGCTAAAGACATCTCAATTCTGGTGCATGATCGGTGGGGGGGGGGGGTGTATCCATTCAACAACTATTGATCTAGTTCTGCTGTGAGAAGCATGGCTTTCGAACTGCATGGGCACTCCTTGCATTTTATCATGTGATATACTTTATCTGTGGTTCCACTGAGTAATTTGATATAATATAGGAGGAAAGTAACTCCGAATATACTTAGAAAAGACATCTTGTGATTCAATATTTCAACATATATTTATGCCATCGTCAGGAATATTTACAATGAGACAACTCCATATACTTTATGGTGAAATATAAGTCAATCGTTTATTGAGCTTTATTGATCTATCAAAATACGATAATAAAATCAACGCTATATGTACATCTGTTCAAGGGGCTTTCCGTGATGGATCATTTTTGACACCAAATAATAAATATAACGAACAGCATTTAGAACACCGCAAGATAAATTAAATTGAAACAATATTATGTCGAGTTTCAAATGTTGACAGTGTCAGTTACGGCCTACCAGGAAAATCCTGGGTGGTCATTTGGTGTGCATAAAAAGCCATCTGGACCTGGAGACTATCACTATTTTCCCATACGAAAAAAATTAGTAGCGGGTGAAGAAATCTGATGCAATGAAGCACACACCTTACAACTCTATATACCCGAGAACGGCAACGACTTTGAGCTCTCCTCCTTTCTGGGCCTCATGTGCAGACGGCCCACGCGTGTCACACACTATAAATACAGAGCAGGTCGGACAGTACAATAGGGGACAGCTAGGGGTTTAGCATATACGGTTAACATTCGGGATCAACATTCGCCGAATGCCATCTATCAAATTTGTTATATAAATGCCATACAAATACGTAATATAATAGTGTGTGGTTTGATATCACAACAAAGTCCTTATCTGTCTATCAAATTAATTCAAATTACGAACATTTTAAGGAGCTTAATTCACCAACTTGCTCACCGAGTGGCCCACTACCTTCTTGGGAAGCCGACTGGGAACCGGAGTCACCCCCCAAAACTCCACTCCGGTTTAATATAGTATCATTCTTTGCGATATTTGGTCACATCGGACTTTTAATAAAACCAAATTAGTATGGTGATATTTCTGTGTCGAAGTTTAATATTATATAGTTCATCTCGTTTTCTTCCAAAAAAATAATACACGCGCGTTAGTTCCTATATGTCGCTCGTTCTATAATTCCGAGTAAATAATTTCCCAGAATATGCACGAAAGATCCACTTTTACTATATTAAATACATTTATTGAATTTGCTGTAGATAAACGTCAAATCTTTGCCATAGTTGCTTTGAAAGGACGAAAGTACTTCTTCGGAGGAAGTGGGTTATATACCTACGAAAGCTAGTGCAAAATAAATACAGTTAAGTTTCAAAGGTGCTGTCTTTTCGAGTGTTCTGTTTTTGTTTTGTTGTTTTTGCGTTCTAATAAGAGTCGACACGATAGCCGTAATGTGAGCCCTTCACCGAATTCTGACCGCTATCATACATACTAATTTGAACGTTCAAAAAAGAATGTTCTTTTTGTGACGTTCATTTTTCTGACGGGGTAGTGTTCATTTTCTGACTGTCGAACGTTCGTTTGCTGGAAGAAAAAGAACGAGTACCTGTTCATTTTCTGACGCATTCTTTTAGTTTGAACGTCAAAACTTTTGACACGCTCCCTTACCTCACCCTACCCAGTAACAGTTCGCTGGATGTGTTTCCTGACAACACCGTGACCAAGTACGTCACCCAGTTACCGAAACCATTGCATTTACCTGGACGATGGGAATGTGGCCTCGTGGATATCCAATGCCATTACTCGTGGTACAACGTGCGAGCCAATGAAGTGTGGTACGACATGACCTACGAAGGCAAAACCACCCGACTCTCCCTCCTCGAAGGCCAATACGATACTCCCAAAGAGTTCATGGGTGGGCTGTCAAGACTGTTGCATTATAAGGCTCTACGGGAGGTCACGAATAGTTCAAAACCCATCAAATCCTTTCCCTTCAAGAATCACGTGGACTTCGATTACAATGTACACAACAACAAGGCACAGCTTATCGTCACCGCCAACGCGAGTGTCGTACTGAGTCCTATCCTACAGCAAATGCTGGGTTTCGATCTACAGACGTTCGCCGGTCCCACCGCCCACCATGGCGAGATTCCGATGGATATGAAGTCGGGTATGTACGGACTCTACGTCTACTTTGACGTAGTCGACAACCACATCGTGGGCGATATCAACACACCTCTGTTACGGGTGGTCCCCATTAAAAAGACGTATGGAGATCAAGTCACCCACAGTTTCACTCACATGCTCTACCTGCCCGTACGACAAACCGACATCAACACGATCACGGTGGATATAAGAGATGACACGGGACGACCGGTTGCATTCGAACGCGGGAAAGTGGTGCTGACACTTCATTTTCGACAAGCAAGTGCTTCCCACTTTGTATAATGAAAGTATCTTACGAGTGCAATGCACGCAGCTATATGGACTATTATGCCCAACAGGCCGGGGGTGGCTTTCCGGTCTTTAGCGGTGCACGCATGCAACGACGACATGGACTGCGGAACATAATCGGCAGCATCGTCAAAACGTTCCTGCCCTTGGTGACGCGTGGAGTGAAAGCAATCGGCAAACAAGCGGTACGCAGTGGACTGCAAGTGGCCGGTGATGTCTTAGGGGTACGGCACCCAAAGAATCCTTGAAACGGCGGGCCAAAGAAGCGGGAGGCGTCTTGGTGGCCAAAGCACAACGCACCGTAGGGAATAAAAGAGCTGCCCCACCGAGACCACGCACCAGTCGAAGACCGACCCAGCGACGACGCACATCGAAGACCCAGGATATCTTTTCTTAAAACATGTCCTTGATCCACGCCGAGTCCTGCCCCTCCACCAACAGTGAATTTGATTTGTGGTCCGTGACGCCCACACAGACCAGTGTCGAACAAGGATTATGGGTAGAACATTTCCCGCTCTCCAGCATCAACGAAACCGGGCCCATCGAGTTAAACATCAGTAATGCGGATACTGCCCATGTGGATTTAACCCATACATACTTGTATGTGAAAGCCAAGGTGGTCAATGGAGATGGCACCAGAATCATCCAAGCTGCAACGGTGGGCCCGACGAATCTCTGGCTGCACTCGATGTTTCAACAGGTAGATATTTTTCTCAGCGACAAACTCATCAGTGACTCGACCAATACGTACCCCTATCGAGCCTACATCGAGACCCTGTTGTCGTATGGCCGATAGGCTAAAAAATCTCAGCTGACAGCCGCTTTATTCACCAGGACACACCCGAGCACATGGACATGGTAGACAATGTGGGATATAACAAACGGAAGGCTTTCACTGCGAACAATGCCTCGGTAGATCTCATGGGTCGACTGCACGCAGACATGTTCATGCAAGACCGGTACCTCTTGAACAAGATCCCCATCAAAATCCGACTGAAACGGGCGCCTCCAACCTTCGCCTTGATGGCCACTAACGTAGAGGGGCATGCAGCGGACTATAAGATTGTCATCCAAGAGGCAGTCATGTATGTCCGAAAAGTGAAACGGAATCCAGCCGTTCAATTGGGACACATGAAAGCCTTGGAAACAAAACCAGCCCAGTATCCTATCCGACGTGTACAAACCAAAGTGTTCTCTGTGCCTGCTGAAAATATGGGCGCCAACAAAGAAAACCTGTTCCTGGGGGAACTACCCAAGCAATTGATCCTGGCATGTGTGGAAAATACCAGTTTCAGCGGAGCCTACACAGAGAATCCATTTGACTTTCAACATTTCGGCATCAATTTCGTGGCCCTGCATGTGGATGGACAACAGGTCCCAGCCATGGCCTTAACATCGAACTTTGGGCGCAGGAATTTCATTCGAGCCTATCAGAGCCTGTTTACAGCCACCGGTCAAATCAACCAGGACGAAGGGAATTTCATCAGTCGGGAGGACTACGCGAACGGATACACGTTGTTTCGATCTGATCCCCACCTTAGAGAACGACCATCAGCTGGCCCTGGTCAAGCAAGGCAATTTACGGTTGGAAATCCACTTTGCACGAGCCCTGGCGACCACCGTCAATGTGATCTGGTACGCCGAGTTTGACAACATCATTCAAGTGGACAAGGCGCGCCACGTTCTGTGTCACTTCTCCACCTAACATGGATACAGACCAGATAACCACCGTGCTGGGGAATGACCCAGGGACACGTATGGTCTTTCAAGGGGTTTTCGCCCGAGATGTGTTCCCATTAGACCGCATGTATCCTGCTGCTTACGTTCTCAACACGGACCCGATGGATCGGCCCGGTGAACATTGGGTGGCCGTGTACTTGACAGAACAGCAGGGCGAATAATTTGACCCGTACGGCCTGCCACCCCTTCATCCCGATTTAACGGACTTCATGGATCAAGGTACAGAGACGTGGTGTTGGAACAGTCAAACGTTGCAAAGCCTGGCCAGTAGCGTGTGCGGACAATATTTCTTGTTTTACCTGACCATCGATGCCGGGGAAGACCATTATCTACCATCGTACAGATGTTTGACGAGTGCCCCAAGGCCGAGGACCGCAATGTACTCGTATATGACTGGGCCGCCCATCATTTCAATGGACAAGCCCCGTTCTGGGCTTGAATTCTTTCAATGTACACACGCCCGCTGTTCTGGGCTTAAGTTCTTTCAATGTACAAGCCCCCTGTTCTGGGCTTCAGTTCTTTCAATGTACAAGCCCCCTGTTCTGGGCTTCAGTTTTCACGTGGTTGTTCTCACGTTGTTGTTGTTCACTGAATAAAAAAAATGAAATCTCACCAAAAAACCCTGTCTTGTGTGTTTTATTCATAATGCATAAATACCCAATGTGGAGATTCAGTCAAACTGAAATCAGTGGTGTAGGATGGGGCCAAAATGTAGCCCATCAATGTTAGAATGCAAGAGCACTATATAGTAAAATAGAGAGCCAATGAAATCAGCCCACATACCAAGTACGTGTTTTGGTCTAGGTTTGGAGCGGGCATTTCATTGAGGTACGTGTAAAGGAAGACGGTGAGTGAAGACTCGTCCAACACGTATAGATTAAGTTTATTACTATAAGTTATATAATGCATGAAACTGGCTTTGAACACCGTATTAGTCAATCAGTGGCCTAGAATGGAGCCAAAGCTAACCCATCCATGTCCAGAAAAACTTACCCGGGTGTACAAGAACCCGGATGTAAGCGCGGACGTAGGCGAAAGCATGCCAGTACCTGGAAGTAGGTGCAGACGCGTACCTAGTACCCATTGGCTCTTTTTCTCGACCGCTGATTGGTCCAAATGGAACTGCCCATCCTTCCCAGGTTCATTTGCAATCCCCCTTTTTGGGGTTCAAGCTCTTACTATCGATGCCGCAACATTGTCCCCTCCGAACCTTGCCGAAAGGGAGACCTTTTGACCTGGATGTGACCTTTTGACCCGACATGCATCCGCGCACTGCCGGTGATGACGCGTACTTACGGAGAACGGGCGCGCGCTGCGGCCGGGGCGGGCCGGGAAAAACCCCGGAGGTTGAACATACGGACGTCTAAGTAAAAATTGGAACTCTTCTATGCTTGGAGGTAGTTTTAGTGAAACCCGGAAGTGACGTCACAACTCACACCACCCAACCACAACCATGGACCCCTAGTGGTAGGTTAAAACACACCACCACGCATCCCCCAACATGCCTGCTTTCTATACTACGGCCAGACTACGCATGCGCAGACCCTTGCACACAGACGAACCCTGAGTCCAATCGGATGCTGCCTCACAGGAGCTTCAACATAAGACCTCATACGACTCCATCGGACCCATAGTGACCCCTGTCGGCGCCAAAATGTCTATTTCCATACACTTGCTTTCCTGCGCATGCGTAGCATGACCCCAGTTCCACGTTACACACACCCCGTCGGATACTCCCTCATGACTGCTTCACATGGATACCTCACTCGACCCAGTCGGCCCACCAGGGACCCACCTAGATCCCAAAACGTATATTTCCACACACTTTTCCCACAATTCCCTGTCTGCGCATGCGCAGACTACTGACAACGAACGACACACTAGTCCAGTCAGATGCTCTCTCACATAGGCTTCACATTGATACCTCACTCGACACCATCGGATCATTAGGGGCTTCCCTAGATCCTAAAACGTTTATTTCCATAACCTTTTCCCACAATTCCCTGTCTGCGCATGCGTAGAATGCTGACAACGGGCGAAACACTAGTCCAGCTGGATGCTCCTTCACGAATGCTTCACATGGATGCCTCATACGACTCCATAGGGCCACTAGTGGCCCAATTAGACCCCAAAACGTATATTTACACACACTCTTTCCACCGCGCATGCGCAGAATGACGATATTTCAAACCCACACCCTGCCCATCAAATGCCCCTTCACGAATGCTTCACTTTGATTGATACCTCACTCGACCCAATCGGTCCACTAGCGGTCCATACAGATTGCCGAACACTTCCACGAAAACCCACGGTTACCGTGGCCCTACTTCTTATGAAAGTCATACAAATCGAATATTCTATCGGGATACTTTCAAATATCAAAGTGCAGAGATCTAGTATATAGATATGAATAGCATGTTGTTAAATTTTATTTAGATTCTTTTAATTAGGCTTCTTAATTACAGCAATTATTCCAGAATGTGAAGTGTCGTCACTGAAGAGAAATTAAAATAACTAAAAAAACGAATTCACCCCTTCCTACCGCCCGTCCTTCACCCACGGATTAATTTATAGATCTAATCAGTCCGATCGAGACAGTAGACTACACAGACTGCCTCCCAAAAGGAACTGAGTAAAAAAAAAAATAAAAAAAAAACAGCTGACTTCGGAGGCGACAGCTATGTGACATTTTCAAATGTTAATTAAGATTTTATACCTTGTTTTCCAACTACCCATCTTCTCTGCACTTATTATTTCTTGTCCGTTGGAATGAATAATTTTTGCTAAATATGGTTGTATATATTGCGAGAGACTACAATTGAATACATTTGTAAACACGAGCGATGATAACTGACCCAAGTTCGTGTTTATCAAACACAGAATGTTTTTCGTTGCTTTTATCTTTCTAGTGTGAACATTGCATCACAGTGTAGTCGTAACGTGGTCGTGGTCACACAAATGAGATAAAGACATTGATTCCTAGATTGATGCTGATATATGATTTTTTTAGTCCATAACTAACCGTCTTTATTTATATTATAATTATCCCATAATTATCGAACAACTATATCCGTATAAAGGTGGCTACATGATTCAGTCTGGCTGGGGGATAACTTACTTATTAAAAGTTTTGGTGGGTTCGGGACAAAACCCCCAGGGAAAGCCCCGACTGACAAAGCACCCACGGACAAAAACTCCCACGGCCCAAACCCAATCGACGCTATGGTAAGCGACATTCCGTCACGCGATATCTCGGCGCGCGACATTCCGGCACCAAGTGAAAAGTACGACATTTCGGCACGCGACATTTCGGCACTCTCTTTCCATGCCAAATTAGGCTAAAAATAAAAATGTTCACATTCTTCTTGTAACATATATTTAACATATAAACAGATCACATTATGTACCTCAATACTTGTGGTTTTGCTTTATGACACCATGCCTTTCTAAACCAACTGCATATGTGAAAAAAAGTTGCCGAAATTTCGCTTATATTCGCGGTTGAAGGATCTACAACTTGGTAATCCTTAGAATGGTCTGTTTATATGTTAATCATATCTTAAAGAAGATGTGAGAATCTTAATTTTTAGTATAATTTTGCCTGTAATAGAAAGGTGCCGAAATGTAGCATGCCGAAAAGTCGTGCTCATCAATTTGTGCCGAAATGACCGTTTGCCCGGAAGTGACCCAAGACCCGGAAGTGATGTCATCTGACGTCATCCGTGACGACGTCGCAACGTCACGTCAAGTCACGCCACGTGACGTAATCAGTCTCATCCTCGATACGACAAAATTTCCGCTTTATTTACTACTGATGTACTATGTTTCTGCTACCACCTACGACAGAAATTAGAGTATCTGTCTTAATTGTTAAAGATCAGCATAGTCCTCTGGCTTAGATATTAGAGATTAGCATAGTTGGTCTTAATTTCTAAAAATTAGCACAGTCCTCTGTATTAAGTAATAAAGATTAGCATAGCCCTCTGTCTTACTAGAGATTAGCATAACCTCTGTTTTACAGGCGCCGCTGAGCATATTCAAAAGTGGGGGGGGGGGGCTGTCTCCTATCTCGACCATAAAGTAGGGGGGGCTGAAGTCGACCCCAGATAGGGCTTATAACATTACAGCTTCGAAAAGTGGGGGCCCCCCCCCCGGCTCCGCGGCCCCTGTCTTACATACTAGAGTATAGCCCTCGTCTTAGATACTAGAGATTAGCATAGCCTCTGTCTTAAATACTAGAATATAGCCCTCTGTCTTAGATACTAGCATAGCCTGTCTTAAACGCTAGAGTATAGCCTTCTGTCTTAGATACTAGAGTATAGTCCTCTGTCTTAGAGATTAGCATAGCCTCTGTCTTAAATACTAGAGTATAGCCCTCTGTCTTAGATACCAGAGCATAGCCTCTGTCTTAGACACTTGAGATTAGCACAGTCCTCTGCCTTAAATAATAGAGATTAGCATAGTTCTCTGTCTTAAATAATAGAGTATAGCCCTCTGCCTTAGATACTTTGAGATTAGCATAGCCTCTGTCTTAAATGCTACAAATCAGCACAGCCCCGGTGTCTTAAGTAATAGAGATTAGCATAGACTCAGTATTAAATGTTAAAAATCAACACAGCCCCTCTGTCTTAAATAATAGAGATTAATTATCCTTGGAAGTTCCGTCAGGTGTAACCTACGCACGCTTTGTAAGACCGGTGTGACGGATAAGAATGTCCTGATGATTATTTACCCTTTTCATATCCTTTTCTATTGGAACCAAGGACGGACACTTGTCCCCAAAACGGAGAAAAGTGTCCTAGCTGGGTTAGAAGACGGGTGATCTGAATGCTAGGGAATCTCCGTTAAAAGTTAAAATACAGCAAATGACGTCACTTCCGCCAAAGGTCGATGTTCTTTGCAAGAATATCCCGCATTAAAAGCTCAGCTGGGTTATTATTGTATAATATCATAACTTACTTTTATTATGTTAGACTTACTAAGTAAGTCTAGAATTATTCCTGAAAAAAATGTGACAGTCGCAACCCTGTCTTCCGAACAGGACACAATCAAGAGACGATATCACGTGACCAGCTTAGACATCTGAAAAGTGCTCGTCTCAGAACAGAGATTGCGTTCTCAACGCTCATTTGGATTGGAGTGTGGATTGGTACATTTCACGTGAAGTGGGAGGAGTGGTGATCAACAGCATCAGACAAGATTAGAAGAGGGTCAGTTTTCCAGAGGCGAACTGGACCTGTTTAACCTGGGACGTAATGGGACAAATCAATACTGTATTTTAACCTAAACAAATGTTAAATGCCGTCATTTACATCTGACGACGATACAGCTCACCAATCTCCAAAGTACGAGTTGTCATAGCGGAACAGCTCACCAATTACCAGTATACGAGTTGTCAGAGCATTTCCATCATAGCTCTCTAGATTTGTATCTAATACCGCTTATGTCGGTGCTAGGGGCCGTGTGGTCATATCATCCAAGTTGCCACATGAACAGGTACAATAAAAGCGTACCTGAGATACAACACATATCACGAATCGTTTATTCTTGGTATGTGCTTTAGAATAGGTTAACCAGAAGACTATTTTGTGAAGTCATGTGACGCAGTCAGTATGTCGGCACCTCTTCCCACTTCCCTTATATGTGTTGTAATTTTTACCTGTATATGGCGAGATTCTGCTGGTGGACGTTTCGTCCCCGAGGCCCGCCCCCTGTACAGACCTTTTGGTCTTTGATATATGTTGGCACTTGTGGGAAGTTGATGCTGGGTCGACATCGGGCATTACCGACTAGTCTTTTGTGTTAAATGCCGTCATTTACATCTGACGACGATACAGCTCACACCAAAAAGTACGAGAAGCAGGCAATTCCGACTACAATTGAATACATTTGTAAACACGAGCGATGATAACTGACCCAAGTTCGTGTTTATCAAACACAGAATGTTTTTCGTTGCTTTTATCTTTCTAGTGTGAACATTGCATCACAGTGTAGTCGTAACGTGGTCAGGGACACACAAATGAGATAAAGACATTGATTCCTAGATTGATGCTGATATATGATTTTTTTAGTCCATAACTAACCGTTATAATTATCCCATAATTATCGAACAACTATATCCGTATAAAGGTGGCTACATGATTCAGTCTGGCTGGGGGATAACTTAATTATTAAAAGTTTTGGTGGGTTCGGGACAAAACCCCCAGGGAAATCCCCGACTGACAAAGCACCCACGGACAAAAACTCCCACGGCCCAAACTCAATCGACGCTATGGTAAGCGACATTCCGTCACGCGATATCTCGGCGCGCGACATTCCGGCACCAAGTGAAAAGTACGACATTTCGGCACGCGATATTTCGGCACTCTCTTTCCATGCCAAATTAGGCTAAAAATAAAAATGTTCACATTCTTCTTGTAACATATAAACAGATCACATTATGTACCTCAATACTTGTGGTTTTGCTTTATGACACCATGCCTTTCTAAACCAACTGCATATGTGAAAAAGAGTTGCCGAAATTTCGCTTATATTCGCGGTTGAAGAATCTACAACTTGGTAATCCTTAGAATGGTCTGTTTATATGTTAATCATATCTTAAAGAAGATGTGAGAATCTTAATTTTTAGTATAATTTTGCCTGTAATAGAAAGGTGCCGAAATGTCGCATGCCGAAAAGTCGTGCTCATCACTTTGTGCCGAAATGACCGTTTGCCCGGAAGTGACCCAAGACCCGGAAGTGATGTCATCTGACGTCATCCGTGACGACGTCGCAACGTCACGTCAAGTCACGCCACGTGACGTAATCAGCCTCATCCTCGATACGACAAAATTTCCGCTTTATTTACTACTCATGTACTATGTTTCTGCTACCACCTACGACAGAAATTAGAGTATAGCCCTCTGTCTTAGATACTAGAGATTATCATAGCCTCTGTCTTAATTGTTAAAGATCAGCATAGTCCTCTGGCTTAGATACTAGAGATTAGCATAGTCGGTCTTAAATTCTAAAAATTAGCACAGTCCTCTGTATTAAGTAATAAAGATTAGCATAGCCCTCTGTCTTACTAGAGATTAGCATAACCTCTGTTTTACAGGCGCCGCTGAGCATATTCAAAAGTGGGGGGGGGGGGCTGTCCCCTATCTCGACCATAAAGTAGGGGGGGCTGAAGTCGACCCCAGATAGGGCTTATAACATTACAGCTTCGAAAAGTGGGGGCCCCCCCCCCGGCTCCGCGGCCCCTGTCTTACATACTAGAGTATAGCCCTCGTCTTAGATACTAGAGATTAGCATAGCCTCTGCCTTAAATACTAGAATATAGCCCTCTGTCTTAGATACTAGCATAGCCTGTCTTAAACGCTAGAGTATAGCCTTCTGTCTTAGATACTAGAGTATAGCCTCTGTCTTAGAGATTAGCATAGCCTCTGTCTTAAATACCAGAGTATAGCCCTCTGTCTTAGATACCAAAGCATAGCCTCTGCCTTAGACACTTGAGATTAGCACAGTCCTCTGCCTTGAATAATAGAGATTAGCATAGTTCTCTGTCTTAAATCATAGAGTACGGTATAGCCCTCTGCCTTAGATACTTTGAGATTAGCATAGCCTCTGTCTTAAATGCTACAAATCAGCACAGCCCGTGTCTTAAGTAATAGAGATTAGCATAGACTCTGTATTAAAGGCTAAAAATCAACACAGCCCCTCTGTCTTAAATAATAGAGATTAATTAGCCTTGGAAGTTCCGTCAGGTGTAACCTACGCACGCTTTGTAAGACCGGTGTGACGGATAAGAATGTCCTGATGATTATTTACCCTTTTCATATCCTTTTCTATTGGAACCAAGGACGGACACTTGTCCCCAAAACGGAGAAAAGTGTCCTAGCTGGGTTAGAAGACGGGTGATCTAAATGCTAGGGAATCTCCGGTAAAACTTAAAATACAGTAAATGACGTCACTTCCGCCAAAGGTCAATGTTCTTTGCAAGAATATCCCGCATTAAAAGCTCAGCTGGGTTATTATTGTATAATATCATAACTTACTTTTATTATGTTAGACTTACTAAGTAAGTCTAGAATTATTCCTGAAAAAAATGTGACAGTCGCAACCCTGTCTCCCGAACAGGACACAATCAACAGACGATATCACGTGACCAGCTTAGATCTGAAAAGTGCTCGTCTCAGAACAGAGATTGCGTTCTCAACGCTCATTTGGATTGGAGTGTGGTTTGGTACATTTCACGTGAAGTGGGAGGAGTGGTGATCAACAACATCAGACAAGATTAGAAGAGGGCCAGTTTTCCAGAGGCGAACTGGACCTGTTTAACCTGGGACGTAATGGGACAAATCAATACTGTATTTTAACCTAAGCAAATGTTAAATGCCGTCATTTACATCTGACGACGATACAGCTCACCAATCTCCAAAGTACGAGTTGTCATAGCGGAACATCTCACCAATTACCAGTATACGAGTTGTCAGAACATTTCCATCATAGCTCTCTAGATTTCTATCCAATACCGCTTATGTCGGTGCTAGGGGTCGTGTGGTCATATCATCCAAGTTGCCACATAAACTGGTACAATAAAAGCGTACCTGAGATACAACACATATCACGAATCGTTAAATTCTTGGTATGTGTTTTAGAATGGGTTAACCAGAAGACTATTTTGTGAAGTCATGTGACACAGTCAGTATGTCGGCACCTCTCCCCACTTCCCTTATATGTGTTGTAATTTTTTCCTGTATATGACGAGATTCTGCTGGTGAACGTTTCGTCCCCGTGGCCCGCTCCCTGTACAGACCTTTTGATCTTTGATATATGTTGGAACTTGTGGGAAGTTGATGCTGGGTCGACATCGAGCATTACAGACCAGTCTTTTGTGTTAAATGCCGTCATTTACATCTGACGACGATACAGCTCACCAATCTCCAAAGTACGAGTAGCGTAGAAAAATTCCGACTACAATTGAATACATTTGTAAACACGAGCGATGATAACTGACCCAAGTTCGTGTTTATCAAACACAGAATGTTTTTCGTTGCTTTTATCTTTCTAGTGTGAACATTGCATCACAGTGTAGTCGTAACGTGATCAGGGACACACAAATGAGATAACAACATTAATTCCTAGATTGATGCTGATATATGATTTTTTTAGTCCGTAACTAACCGTCTTTATTTATATTATAAATATCTGATAATTATCGAACAACTATATCCGTATAAAGGTGGCTATATGATTCAGTCTGGCTGAGGGGGTAGCTTAATTATCAAAAGTTTTGGTGGATTCAATGGGTTCGGGACAAAACCCCCGCGGAAAGCCCCGACTGACAAAGCACCGACGGACAAAAACTCCCACGGCCCAAACCCAATCTACGCTATGGTAAGCGACATTCCGTCACGCGATATCTCGGCGCGCGACATTCCGGCACCAAGTGAAAAGTACGACATTCCGGCACGCGAAATTTCGGCACTCTCTTTCCCGACCAAATCAGGCTAAAAAATAAAAATGTTCACATTCTTCATGTAACATATATTTAACATATAAACAGATCACATTATGTACCTCAATACTTGTGGTTTTACTTTATGACACCATGCCTTTCTGAACCAACTGCATATGCGAAAAAAGTTGCCGAGATTTCGCTTATATTTGCGGTTGAAGAATCTACAACTTGGTAACCCTTAGGATGGTCTGCTTATATGTTAATCATATTTGAAAGAAGATGTGAGAATCTTAATGTTTAGTATAATTTTGCCTGTAATAGAAAGTTGCCGAAATGTTGCGTGCCGCAAAGCCGCGTATTCTTCACTTAGTTCCGAAATGACCTTTTGCCCGGAAGTGACCCCAGACCCGTAAGTGATGTCACCTGACGTCATCCGTGACGACATCGCAATGTCACGTGATGTCACGCCACGTGACGTAATTAGCTTCACCCTCAATACGACAAAATTTTGGCTTTATTTACCACTGATGTATTATGTTCCTGCTACCACCCACGATAGAATGCCTAGAATATACCTACATGCTGTGTACGCTTGATAGTGAGAACTATTATTCAGAGTATTTTCAAATTTGTGACAAAATGGATGTTCTGCTCTGGAAATAATAGTCAGGAGACATGAGCGGTGACTTACATACCGCGACGTGCGACGCGAATGGTAACATTGGTGGGTCGTATTTGAAGGAAGTTTTCAAACATAAAGTGCTACGAACGTTCGGGTCACGTTCTCGTCGCCGTCTGCCAATAGATTAACTTAGGATTCGCGACGTGCAACGGACATTTGCGCAGCGTGTCGCGTTTATGAATCGCAACACACAAATGCGATAAATATAGTCTATAAGTCGCAGACGGTGATGAGACATGCCTCGATTATACAGCTCGTTGTATTAGTTCTATCGGGATTCTATGTGCACTGTTCTTCAGTGCGCATGGCCATGGATAAATTCAAAGAATTCTTCAGATTAGGGGATTCTTTACCTTCCACCGTAGAAAAAGTGATTAATAAGCCCCCTAAATAACAGTCTATATAAAAATAATCACATAGATATTTTTTCGAATGAATCAGAGAAATTAAGATATATGGCATTTCAGTGAGCAGTTGAAAATGTGCACCTAGTATACAACCTGAGAATAAAGCAACACGGTAAACATTTGAATCTTTTACATATATATATATTGCCACACGTAGCCTGATTGAAATTAGCCACAGGAAAGGTCTATTCTCAATGCCGATTTCTGGCAATAGCTCAAGTATCAAAATCGTATGTTAAATATGGGAGAATGCCTCACAATCCAAATTGTAGTAAGGCTGAACATCTAGTGTATATTTGACCAAACACTTGGATATTCACTCACAATTCTGTATAAGCATCACTAGATATGCACGGTTATATATTTGACCATACAATTGGATAAATTAATCATTCACAACACTGTTCAGGACAGTGCGGACTTCGAGGTAACTGCCGAGCTATTGACCTACCCTCATTTATCTGTCGTTCAGGAGTGAATGGGCGTCTCAGGTTTTTTGTCGATATATTTTTATACACAGACGATAAAACGATGGCGTTCGTAGGCCTATTAGGCAAAATGGTGTGTGGAATCCTGCGATAGTAACTGAACATCATGCCTGTCCTAGGTCTTATATAGTCCAGTCAGCAACAGGCAGTGTTCTACGGACGAACAGACGTCATCTACTAAGAACTGCAGAGCCTCCCCTGCAATTACGCCTGACCTCGAGCCGTGTTTTGCGGATGTAGATTTGCCCTCATACAGGGAAACCAGAGTGACTTCCCCCTCCTCTCCAGCACATCCCAGAGGGGAGATACAGACGGCATCCACAATCTTTAGTACGGTACTACAAGATCCGGGCGAAGTGTGAAACCCCCTAATAGACTGGATCTGTGAACCATGTTGAGTTTTGTGAGGTAAAGTGGTTAACCAACTTTGAAATTAAGTTTAAGTGTAAATTGCTGAGTAAATAGGACTACTCAACATCGTAACTCGACTTAGCGAAGCGTGAAATGTAACATCCTCCCCACAGCGCATGCTCCGTTTCGCAGGCTCATTTACCAGTACCATTAGGTTGGCCCAGGAAACTTTCGAAATTTTAGACTTGATTTAACGCACCTCGGCGCTTCTGAGAACTTTGAAAGGGATAGCATATCTTGCAATAAAACCGACTCATAAGAGCTGAAAAAAAAAATAATAATAAAAAAATCAAAAAAAATCGGCGTTCTTCAATGAAATTTTCCCCACGTTGCTTCGAGAATAATTCGCCGATGATATTTGTCAGCTATACCCACCCACCCAAGTGAAAAGTTGCAGTGCTTTATGAACACAAACTGTTGATGGACATTGTGCTGTTCGTTGATTAGAAAGAGCGAACTTTATGGAGAAGTTGAGACATGACCGCATATTCCAGTGTTTCAAATGTGAAAACGACCGTACTTGGAGGTTCTATAGATGTGATCGGGGGGACGGCGGTACTATTTTTGGAATTTCAGACGGTTCCCTACACATACCCATTTCAAGGCACGACAGTTACAATTATTGGGGGGGAGTGGTCCTTGCACCCCCCTCCCCCCTCCTCTCATATTGGGGAGGGGGAGGGCAGGGGCTCGCTGCCCCCCCGGAAAATACACATCAAGTTAAGAGTGAATAAACAACAACCCGGAATGGGTGGCGAAAGGTAAGGTCCGAAACAAATAATATCTTTGGCATCCGTGTTCACTCCAGTTATAGGGTTTAATTTTCGTTTCGGCTACTGTTTAGCGCGCGGCTATATCCGTTGCGGCGAGCAAATTTGTGCAGATTGTTCGAAATTCGGTCAAAGGTATTATTGGAATACGTATTTACCTGAATTTACCTGAATCCTCGGGTCGGTTAGAAAGCACTAATAGGGCTTGTTATGACCCATCTAGTTATGTTACTGAATGTACTGCAATTACTAATATTGAGGAGTTGAACACCGCCAACCGCCGAATTTCTCAAATTTAAAAGAACGAACAGCATTTGGGGATATAGCACCTCATGAATGATTTTTCTTTGTATAGCACCAGGGACTAATACAGATCGATGGATTAATAGGTAAAGTAGAACAACAACAACAAGGTTTGTGAAGTCTTGATTGAGACAGACCTCACTTTTCTCCCAACGCATGTTGCAGAGTGTTAACTAAGAGAATTCGCATTGGCTTGGCCGAAAACATCGGCTGGGGGGAGTCTAATTTACGTTGTATTGATTAATTGTTGTTGTTATGCCACGTAATTCAAATCAATTCAATTTTATTGTACACATCAAGGAGGTCGCATATAAGGGACGTAATCCATAACTGAACAAAGATACCCATATGTACATGTCTTTCTGTTAATTATTCAGAAATCAGATTTACCTACTCAGAAATCGTAATGATATCGTATCCTCCCATCGAATCGACTTATCTAACGGTAAACTGAACTGAAGAATGGTAAGAACTCCTGTAATTTGTCCTGTATACTTGCGAAGTTACCCGTGTGTGCCGCCGATAATATCGGGCAGATGTTCAAGTTCACCGGGCAAAACATTCCAAAGTAATTTACAAATTATGCAAACAACTTCATATGGCTAAGTTTAATAGCTGTCCATAGGGAAGATCATGGGTTATGAACACATACTGTTATCTTTAATATGAAATCAATAAAATTTAAAGTAAGCCGAACGTACCGTATACTTTATGATAGACCCATTTTAAATTTGATTTATTACATATCATGTTTCATTGTGGTATGATATGATATGCGATATTATACAGATATCGCATGCTGTGAGGTGTGATATCACGATTTGTCAGCTCAAGAAGGTGATGTTCAACGAGTGCAGAGCATGAGTTGAACATCACCTTCGAGAGCTGACAAATCGTGATATCACACCTCAAAGCATGCGATATCTGTATAATATCGCATATCATAGAAACCAGGCGTACACATGTAAGTTCCCTGCCAGTGAAAACATTGTGACCAGAGCGATATGGTGCCATAGCAGTGACATCTTCACCATAACATTAGCATATAGACCATCGATGGTTGTGTGTCTGCTCTGGTACAGCTTTGGTACCATTACGGTGAAGATGTAGTAAACGCTATGGTAACATACCACTCTGGATACAGTGTTTTAACTGGCGAGGAAATTTAAGAAAGGAGATAGAGAAATCTGGAGTACGGTACTTTCTGCATGGCAAGTCTCTGATAGAAAAATTAAATTTACTGATGATAATCTCTTTAGTGTGAATCTATCTGTTTAAATTCACATTTTATGAAGTCAATCCTTTTTATCCAACAGTGGTCCAGCAAAGGTTTGAATCCCTTTGAAGACTTTTTAAATGAACAACGAGAGTTGTGTAACTTTAACGAAATAAAATTAAATTAAGTTTAAAAGGCACATGAAAATGTGCCTTTCAAACTTAGTTTAATTTCACTTCGTTATGGAATATTCAAGATTACTTAGGAACATCCTGAATGAATGGAAGACTAAACAATTTTGAAAGAGAACCGGCCTCACCCATATATCCTCCTGTGGTGTGTTCCTTGCTGAAATGTTCCAAAGGTTCTTGTAGGGGTCTTCGCGATGGTTTCCACCGGACTGGTCCCAGTCTCTGAACAATAATGAGAGAGAAGATTGTCCAGAGTAGACATTAGGTAGAAATGCAACTATATGATGACCAACTCTTGTACTCAGCACAAGATACCGCTCTATGGAATTTGTAATTCAAAATTCTGCACAGATTTCTCCCCAGTAATAGTTTATTAATAAATGAAAATAACATGGTGTCCGTTACGTTCTCTCTGTAAAACTGAAACAAAGAGGCTCGAATTTGTATATTGTGACATCCAATCATTTTGGCGATCAACAGAAATATATTTCACACAACATACAGAGAACTATATTATTCTTAATGAAATGACCATTGTTTTTGGGCCCCTATGAGGTTTAAAGCTGTTAGCAGTTGAGCCAAGTAAGCTTTTGCTAAGGCCTTGCTTGATGGGGAAAATTGCCTGTTAACGTAGCCCAAATACCCGCCAAGAGCTTTTCTGTGTAGGCTATATATTACATTGTGCATTGTACCGCTATGCGATGTTTTAATAGAACAAAATATTCATGAAAATAGACACAGTAATTAATCATGGAGAAAGGCATGCTAATGAATGTTGGATCTGATGCTCAGTATTTAGCTAGTATGTATACACTACGTACAGCCACTGTACTTTACACTATCGAATGATTCCATATGGTCAGTCGTATTTAATCAATCAATTTGATAGCGAGACACTTATATGGTACCTTCATGAAAGTACTGTCTCGTAGTATTTATGTGTACCAAGTTTGGTGACTTAGTGAGTGAGTGAGTGAATATGATTTAACGTCGCTTTCAACTATATTTCAGTCATATCACGACGTTGGGTCCTATTCCTTTTCACACCCGGGAACCACACGGGTGGGTTCCTATTCCTTTTCACACCCGGGAACCCCACGGGTGCCTCAGTTAGTCGCCTCTTACGACAAGCTGTCTGAGGAGCTGAGGTCTATTCTTACCATGACCTGCGGTGTGCACAACGACATCCCAGGTCAATCCCCGGAAGCCTCACGGTGACTTAGTCGTATTTATATACTCAGAACATAAGGAAAAAACAATTTGGACAATGGCTAGTCACTGAAAGCCGAATGTAACGCTCATATAGTACCATCATATAGGCATTGCCTCATTGCCAAGCTGTTGACCCAAAATCATTCGCAATGGCAGAATACAGGGAAAACAATTTGGACGACGGTTAGCTACTGGCTGTCGAATCTGGTGCGCACATATTAACTTCATGTACAACATATGTTCACACAACATACAGAGACAGCCAGTATCTCGCTATCGCCCAAATGCTCAGAACATAGGGGAAAACAATTTCAATGATGGCTAGCTATTGTCGCTTTCATGGTACCATCCTGTAGGTGTAGAATATGTGTACCAAGTTTGGGGGCTCTAAACCACTTGCAAGGGTGTCAAGGGACGCTATCTGTGAGAGACATAAATACGGACATTCAGGCTAGCTACTGTATGTCGAATACCATCATGTAGGCATTGTCTCGTATCATATGTGTACCAAGTGTGGCGGTTTTAAACCACTCACAAGGGCAGAACACACAGAAAAACAATTTGGACGATGGCTAGCTACTGATTGTCGAATCTGACGCTTGCAGGGCACCATCCAGTAGATGTAGTATGTGTGTACCTAGTTATGTGGCTCTAAATCACTTGCAAGGGTGTCAACATCCTCGCTAAAACCAGGGTAGCGCGATCAACAACACAGCGGTAGATGTCAGCCAATCAGCAAAAACAACATCCTACACATATTTAATCAAACAGATCACTTAAGTACCCCGACCATGGCGACCGTGAAGAGATTCGAAAACCCCATAGCTTGTGCGATACCCAGTGGCAGATGAACATGAACCTTTTCAACAACCATGAACATTAATGAATATAAAGGAAATATAGTTTAAAACAAAATCTATTTGAAGAGAAAATAAACCCATTCATCTACCATCAAACGTCCAGCAGGCCAGGCAAATGTAAGAAACACTGGAACTTCAACGACGGTCGGTGAAATTGTATCCGACCGTACCTTCCCAATGAAGGATTTGAATTGGATTGAAACGCAAGGATTTCTATAAAATTTCACTTGTCTATCCATTAATATTTTATTGTTATGCGTGCTCGGGTTAAATATTTTACATTCGGTATCAGCGAATAGTTTAACAGAGAAAGTAAAATCCAAACGTATTTTACCATCAGTTTTTCTAGGTCACGTCACTGGAATGTGGCTTCCGCGATGAGACAGCCAAACATTTTTTGCTTGATTGCCCCTTATTCACTGTTCCGCGCCAAAAAATGTTCGCAAACTTGTCTACCATCTACAGTAATGTTCATTCAGTCCCATGTCACAATCTTCTTACAGGGCGATAGCAATAAAACCGAGCAGGAAAATATTAATATACAAATTCACGTTGGCGCTTTTATTGAGGAAACAAAAACAATGGACTAATATAGGCCGCGGGCTCCAACTTGTTCAATTCATTTCATCTGGTGGCTAACTCGCACGAACACTGATCATAGCTGACGACACCCTGCTAGTATGCCTTTTACTTTTGTACTTCGCTCTATCAAGCCATTGTAATACCGAATTACAACACTATAACCGGCAAGCTGCTCATCAAGTATATATACCCACCATATTACAATGTTTTCTGTAAAGAACAATTGTTATATATGTATTTGCAACCGCAACGTTTTTCTGACAAAGCAATTTATTTTGGGAGACACACTAATGAGCTGCGCTCACTGTGCTCCAATTACTTTGTGTAATAAACGTTGTATAAACCAATGTGGGCGATACGCGGTTTGCTATGTAAGTTGGTCAAGGTTTCGCCTTCAGCTCACACATGAAAACCTTGACGTGGTGAAGGTGGGGTGTCAACGG
>JAVTVY010006874.1:0-39750 GCA_036873755.1 Hanleya hanleyi
GTTCTCCAACTATAGCTGACGTCGTCCAAGGAGAAGGAGATTGTGTATTCCATAGTTCTCCAACTATAGCTGACCTGGTCCAAGGAGAAGGAGATTGTGTATTCCATAGTTCTCCAACTATAGCTGACGTCGTCCAAGGAGAAGGAGATTGTGTATTCCATAGTTCTCCAACTATAGCTGTCGTGGTCCAAGGAGAAGGAGATTGTGTATTCCATAGTTCTCCAACTATAGCTGACGTGGTCCAAGAAGAAGGAGATTGTCTATTCCATAGTTCTCCAACTATAGCTGACCTGGTCCAAGGAGAAGGAGATTGTGTATTCCATAGTTCTCCAACTATAGCTGACGTGGTCCAAGGAGAAGGAGATTGTGTATTCCATAGTTCACTAACTATAGCTGACGTCGTCCAAGAAGAAGGAGATTGTGTATTCCATAGTTCTCCAACTATAGCTGACCTGGTCCAAGAAGAAGGAGATTGTGTATTCCATAGTTCTCCAACTATAGCTGACGTCGTCCAAGAAGAAGGCGATTGTGTATTCCATAGTTCTCCAACTATAGCTGACGTCGTCCAAGGAGAAGGAGATTGTGTATTCCATAGTTCACTAACTATAGCTGACCTGGTCCAAGGAGAAGGAGTGTATTCCATAGTTCACTAACTATAGCTGACCTGGTCCAAGGAGAAGGAGATTGTGTATTCCATAGTTCTCCAACTATAGCTGACGTCGTCCAAGGAGAAGGAGATTGTGTATTCCATAGTTCTCCAACTATAGCTGACGTGGTCCAAGGAGAAGGAGATTGTGTCTTCCATAGTTCTCCAACTATAGCTGACCTGGTCCAAGGAGAAAGAGATTGTGTATTTCATAGTTCTCCAACTATATCTGACGTGGTCCAAAAATATATAAATTTCTTCTTTCCTTTTACTGCAGAGTAGTTCTGCTTAATTGTCTCAGAGGACCTGAGTGTTTCTGTATAGGACTGAAACTAACGGCGTCTAAGCCGGTTTTTGAAATGCCTTTTACCTGTAGTTGACAAAGGGGCCCAAATTAGCCATATACTATCAAGCACTAATATGTTATATCCTAATTTTAGGAACGTATCGATGGATCCTGGTAACTTGTAAGCAGATACCTCACTCTGCGGGAGTATCTCACAACCAATAGACTCGGATACAGCTATTATACGAAACTATATGAACATTCAGCCCATCATCAGTGCTGGAACTATTTTTAACCCGATGACATCTTAGACAATCAATAGATATGAGCTAAATATAATCTGATTGTTCTAACAAGGCCCAGATTGGAGCACGATCTATATTTTGATGAATGTATATACAATCGCAGTATCATTCATGAATTACACCAGGAACACTTACCAGTTAAGACAATCTGTCCTTGGGCCATGTGTCAGAAACTTCCAACAATATAGCTTGGAGTCTAAGGTGTAGACGTCAGACTAGACAATACATATTCAGCTGAGGTCAACCAAAGAATTTCCGCGTCAGTAATCAAATCACAGTTAGTATCAATTCCAAATATAAATGAAATGGAAGTATAAAAAAAATAAAACAATAAAATAAGTTGAAAACGCCAAGATCGTTTGCTGCAAAGGAGAAACGTTCAAAAGCATCTACGATAGCCACACTGATAACGTCACAGTAACGTATCAGTAACGTCATATTGGGTTGATTTTTGTGCTATGTCAGCTTCATGCATATTATCCTTCTCGCGACTTAGTTCCCATTTTACCAACTTGACGGATTTCTCTCAGGTTTCGTCAAGATATATATGGGATCATGTATATGTCGTGCATTGATTGAGGTCGATAGGTCAAAGGTCAAGGTTATTGTGGCCCAGCAATCAGCAACTTCATTATAAATCTAGTTTATTGGTGAGTGATACGAATAGTGGGAGACGATATTTCAGGTATCAAACTTTAGATCGAAGGTCAAAGGTCATTATGGAATTAATGAAAATAATGTACCGTACTGTAACTCCAGTTCCGAGATTTGGAGTGTCATGAATCTTCAGATGTTGAGGTTAGAAGGTCAAACTGACTGTTGATAGGAATATCAGTTGATATCAGTGAAAATCTCAATAGGTTGTTCGTGTGTGTTGGTCCATCACAGGGGAAAGCGTTCTATCGGGTAGGAAGATTGAGGGTCAAAAGGTCAAGGTCAATGGTCATCAACAACTCATTGAAGAACTCGTAGATTTATTTCTGAATAAAATAGCCCATAGTGCCAATTAGGCTGTTGTTACTATTTGTAACTTGGTATGTTTGCGTTTTTTGGTTGCTTTGATTTGTAACCGGTAGTAATTGTACATTACACATGGCATAACATAACATAACATAACATGATCATGCAATCAAAAGGTCTAAGAAATATGATTACGAAAATGAACAATATGAGAACGTAAAACGCTGTTTGAGCAGGCACAAATCATCTCCATACAAAAGTAGACTTCTCGCGTGGGTGAATAATAATACTGTACCAAGGTCACAGGTGTAAATTCGTATGACGTAAATGTATACCGCAGTCATTATGGATTCAGAACTCGGTCACTCTTATAATACATTTATGTTACAAGAAAGAATTATGCTGGCAGTTCGGGTAATAAAGCCCAAGTCCCACTTAGGCGAATTCCTTTACGAAGCTTGACGATTTAAGATCGTAAGTATTGGTAAGATTCTCGCAAACTATTCGTAAAGACATTCGCCATGATTCGTAAGCCATCGCTTAAATTCGTAAGCAAATCGTCGCCTCGGTTTTATCGCCGCGCCAATTTCAAAATGTTTAAAAAATCTCAAATATTCGTAATTTTATCGTAAATAATCGTAAGTCGTCGTAACTACGTTGTAATGCGTCGTAATTAAGTCGTAATTTAATCGCCTTATTGGTAACAGTTCCGTTAATAATCGTCAAGTGAAAAATAAATACTAATAGTTACGATAACTTACGACAGGAAACGATGGTATAAGAAGTAATCGTAAACATTTGACCCAAACTGTCATAACAACGTCGTAAAAACGTCGTAAAACCTTCGTACGTATTCGCAAGACATCGTGAAATAATGGCAAGTAGTCGTATGCACTTCGTAAATGTTCGCAAATGCATCGCACATATTCGCAAAGTCTGTATCGCACTGATTCGCCTAAATTTGGGCGCGAATATCGCTAACTGTCGTAAAAGTATCGTATTTCTTTGTAACTGCATCGCAAACAGTCGTAATTATTCGTAAAACATGTCGTATCTATTCGCCGCAAATGACGGGAAAACCGGCTTTTGGGAAGCGATTTATTACGAAACATTACGACCAATACATCGCAAAGTTTCGTAAACAACTTCGCTTAAGTGGGACTTAAGAGTGCTGGCCTATTTTCATGTGAACTGAATACAAAACGCTTGGGGGCTACGGCAAATTTTACATAACCACATGTGTATGAAGTTCTGGCTGACAGATAACGAAAAAAATTAACGCGAACCTCACTTGAGATTGGCAAAAGAAGGTTGAAAGAGACGTGTATTACCTGTAATGCGAACCTGTTGCGTGAAGGGAGATTGTAGTGTTCGGTGGTACTGTCAGTTATATCTAATATTGCTGGGGATTGAACCATAAAGATTTACAGAAAATAAGACTGACCTACATTCAGTTACCAAAAGTAACATATAATATGTCCTGAGTTATAGTTACAGTTCTGGCGAAGATCTGGAAATCGTTGTACGGTGTAGCAACGTAGTAGCAGACTAGCTGCAACAGGAACAAAGCGCATCAAAGTTTAAGGTGTTAGTGGACCGAGTGTTGTTGTTGTTGTTGATGCAGAGTTACGATACTGGAGAGCGTTTGCTTGAAGAAAATGACATCAATGTGCAGTGTATTTAGTTCCTGGAACTGCGTAAATGTTAAATATTAAGCCTGCAAGCCTGTAACCGAACAATAAAGTGAAAACTTTACAATTAGGCTGTGTTACTTTTGGTCAATCCAACTTAAACGCAAAATGGAATAAGCTCCAGCAAACACAGAAAAGGAAAGGTTATTGTACAAATATTGGTAAGGGCGATTCATTTTTAGCCGAATGGTTGGCAATGAATTTTAACCAATTTCCCAAATTTAACTTTGATCACTTCTATATGAAAATAGATTTAATTGTTTAAAATTCATTATCAACTATTCGGCTAAAAATGAATCGCCCTTACCAATTTGTGTATGGTAACCGTTCTATATTTTACGGGAGCTTATTCCATATTGCGTATAATTTGGGTTGACCAAAAGTGACTCAAATTGTAATGCTTTCACTTTATTGTTACAGGCTTGCAAGCTCAATATTTAGCACATGCCCAGGAACTAAATGACTGCACATGCAACGCCATTTTCTTCAACCATACACGTCTCAGCAATTTCCAAAATACTCTGTAACAGCAACAACAACAACACCAACGCCCGGTTCACTAAAACCTTAACATAGCGTTTCGTACCTGCAGGCCGCAAACAGATCTTTTCCCACTGGCGCTGACCGCAATGTGTCGTTCTTTTCGAATGGATTTTGTTGTGTTCTGTGCCAGCGATCTGTCGATTTAGACGTGTGCACTACAATTGCATGACCTCTCCGTGACCCTTGCACACTGCCCCAGTGATTCGGTCGTGCTAAATGGAATCTACAGTTGTCTCGACATCGACCAGAATTTTTAAGTCGACAACTGATACTTATGCACATCAATTTTATGAACTGTAGAGATCGTGATACTCCCAGTGAGAAATAGTGATAGTATTATCGTACCAATATCTTTAGGCCGAGTTTATATGGGATTATGTTGTATACATCTCCGTCGTCCTACCCTATTCCCAGGGTTGTCCCATCCGTCGTCCTACCCTATTCCCAGGGCTGTCCAGCTTACTCTTCCAAACGGCCAGCGAGTCCTTGATATCAGTGTTTGACCTGTAAAAAGAAACAGCAAACAATCAGACTACTGAATTTCGGATACTTTGTTCAGGATTCTTTATTGCGTACGCGCATCATAAATTATAACGTCATAACGTGTGTACAGACTGGCGATTATTTGAAGTCTTAAAAAAAAGTGTAGATGTGACATGATCAACTTTTCGCTGGGAACATGAAACACGAGTCATTGTTCTTATTGCTGTAATTTATCGAATAACTTTTACGAATTTTCCTGCAAATTTTCCGCTATGTTTTATAATCCCTTGTATTGATATCTATGTTTTATAATCCCTTGTATTGATATCTGTGTTTTATAATCCCTTGTATTGATATCTATGTTTTATAATCCCTTGCATTGATATCTATGTTTTATAATCCCTTGTATTGATAGTAGTAGGTAGCACGCACCGAAGGGCCAATTGACCTCAAAAATTTGCATATGACCTCTGTGACGTCACAGCGACAGCCAATCAGAAGCGCGTATTTTGAGATGTGGGTGTGGCTATGTGTGTGCGCATGCGTGAGTTTTGGCGGGAAAGTTTTATGTTAATGAGGTCATTGGGTGCATTGGGACTATTCAAGATGGCGGCTTGTTTTTTCTAGGTTAGGGGTGGTCGGTTTCAAGATGGCGGCCGATTGCACTTGTTTTACCCTTCATTTGCATATTTTCAAGATGGCGGCTTGTTTTTTCTAGGTTAGGGGTGGTCGGATTCAAGATGGCGGCTTGTTTTTGTAGGTCAAGTACACTTGCACTTGTTTCGCGCCTCATTTGCCTATTTTCAAGATGGCGGCCTGTTTTTTCTAGGTTAGGGGTGGTCGGATTCAAGATGGCGGCCTGTTTTTTTTGTAGGTCAAGAAAACTTGTTTGGACTTGTTTGACCCTTCATTTGCATATTTTCAAGATGGCGGCCTGTTTTTTCTAGGTTAGGGGTGGTCGGATTCAAGATGGCGGCCTGTTTTTGTAGGTCAAGGTCACTTGCACTTGTTTCGCGCCTCATTTGCCTATTTTCAAGATGGCGGCCTGTTTTTTCTAGGTTAGGGGTGGTCGGATTCAAGATGGCGGCCTGTTTTTTTTGTAGGTCAAGGTCAATTGCACTTGTTTCGCTCGTCCTCATTTGCATATTTTCAAGATGGCGGCTTGTTTTTTCTAGGTTAGGGGTGGTCGGATTCAAGATGGCGGCCAATTGCACTTGTTTGACATGGGGTGAGACTTATACAATTTTCGGAACTTTTTTCTTTTTTTTAATAGTCAAATAGCTCCAAAAACGTCTATTTCCATTCTTGCGCATGCGCAGAATGGTGATAGTTCAACCCACACCAGTCCATCAGATGGCCCTTCATCTCACCTTCACATTGATACCTCACTCGGCTCCATCGGACCACTAGGGGCGCCCCTAACATCAAAAAGGTTATTTTGCAGTTCGATAGCAAAACCTGGTGTGCGAGGATTATTTTTATTTTGCAGGTAGTGGGTCGAGTGAGGTGTCAAATTGAAGCTGACGTGAAATGTTTCAGATTGATACCTCACTCGACCCCATTGGGCCACTAGGGGCGCCTCTAACTCCAAAAAAAGGTGTTTGAAGATTACGCATGCGCAGAATGCTGATAGTTCAACCCACACCCAGTCTATCAGATGCGCCTTCACGTTACCTTCAATTTGATACCTCATTCGACCCGATTGCACCATTAGGGACGCCTCTAACCTCAAACAGGTTATTTTTGAACATTGATATTTTTCATATTATCTTTGCGCATGCGCAGAATTACCCTAATTCAAGCCCACACCCAGTCTATCAGATGCTCCTTCACGTTACCTTCAATTTAATACCTCACTCGACCCGATTGGACCACTAGGGACGCCTCTAACGCCAAAAAGGTTATTTTGCACATCGATATCAACATCTCGTGTACGAAGTTTGATTTTTTATTTTTTTTATTTTGGCGGTAGTGGATCGAGTGAGGTATCCAATTGAAGCTGACGTGAAATGCTTCACAATGATACCGGACTCGACCCGATTGGTCCACTAGGGGCACCTCTAAAGGTATTTTGAAGATTGATGTTGATTGATGTTGATATTGATGTTTGGCGTTAGGGCAGCCCCTAGTAGTCCAATCGGGTCGAGTGAGGTATCAATGTGAAGCATTTCACGTCAGCTTCAATATGATACCTCACTCGACCCGCTACCTCAAAAAAAATTTTTTGACTTTGTGTACGAAATTTTTTTTTTTTTTTTTTTTGGAAAAAAAAATTATTTTTTTTTGGGGGAAAAAAGCATGATTGGAGCTAATGTTAAGTTGGGTGTGCTAATGAAAGAAGTTTCTCTTTCGGAAAGATGGGTTGGCCCTGAAAAGGGCCTTTGATAGTGTGATACGACACACTTTAAGCGCGGAATATTCGCCTCACGCTTCCTACATGTTTTCGACAAATGGGACATCTTATCTTGAAATGCACCTCTCCGGCGTCAACGCATCGGCATTGGGCTCCTTCACATGTGAGTTGGATCCAGCAATCCTTGCACATACACAGATGTCCACAGGGTAGAACCGCGTATAAGCTTTCTTCATTCGAGCAGATGCTACATTGTTTGATTTTTCTTCATGATGTCGTAGTTTCTTTTGTCTGGTAATTTCCTCTTCCAATCCCGCCCTTGTGGTTTCCATTCCCAACATCGCTCCCCTCATGTCGATAATTTGTTCGTTGAGGCGTGATATTTCATCTGTGTGTCGGCATCGTGCTCTTGTTTCAGTGTCTGCAGTCGAAGTGGTGGTTGATGGAGGTCTAGTAGTTAACCATACACTGGCTAGTTCTCTATCACGGGTGTCGTCCTGGTTATCTTCTTGTTGTATGTCCTCCTCCATTCTGTTGTTGTTGTCTTGTTCACTTTCCCCGAGTTCTTCTTCTGTACTTGTTAACCTCGTTACATCTTCAAGAACGCGTTGAAAACTGGAGACAATAGCCATTCTGCCATCTTCTTCCCGGGTAATTATCTCGCTATGTTCTTCTTCTGTACCCCTATTCCTTGGATCTCTAGGTTGATGGGTAAATAAGGCTCGTCGTCTTAAACTCATGATGTGTAGTTGTTAATAAATGTGTGAACATACGTTATTTATATTCGGCTGTGTGTGTGTATGTGTGTTTCAAGATGGTGGCTTGTTTTTTGTATGTTAGGGGTAGTCGGTTTTCAAGATGGTGGTCAAGGTCAATTTCACTTTCCCGATCCCCAGCATTCTACTTTCCCGATCCCCAGCCCTCATTTGCATATGTTCTTTTCAAGATCCCCAGCATGTGACTTTCCCGATGCCCAGCCCTCATTTGCATATGTGTTTCAAGATCCCCAGCCTGTCACTTTCCCGATGCCCAGCCCTCATTTGCATATGTGTTTCAAGATCCCCAGCCTGTCACTTTCCCGATGCCCAGCCCTCATTTGCATATGTGTTTCAAGATCCCCAGCCTGTCACTTTCCCGATCCCCAGCCGCCCTCATTTACCACGCTTATCAAAATAAATTTTCCTACCCCTTATACCGGGGTTTTTAAAACAATTTTTAAAGTCCCTTATCCCTGGGACTATGTAATATTAAATCCTGTGTATATATATATTATAAGTTATACCAGTGTCTTGCGTTGGTATACAGGCTGATATTTCGTCGAGAAGATAAATATTTTCAAGAGCCCGGGCGAGTGAAAATATTTATCTTCGAGACGAAATATCAGCCTGTATATCAACGCAAGACACTGGTATAACGAATTTATCACATTGAAGAGCTATTTTTCTGGTTGGTTTAACATATATCACCAACTCAAAAGAAAAACAGGCATAACTCAACGTTGAACAACGACAACGTAAGACATCGTGAGTCGGACAGGCAGCTTCGATCTCTTTTCGATCTGTTCCGCGATGAACAATAAACTGGATGAAATACTTAGCTGACATTCTGACGTTCCTGTTTATGTGGCATATAAAGCTTTGGATGATAATTTATTTCTTATCTTCATCCGCAAATACACAATTTGCCTCGCACAACTTGTTCCAGTAGCGGAACTCGCCCATACAAACTCGCGCAGACAAATTCGCCTGAAACAGGCTTTGCCTGCAGGTGTTGCACGCGAGTCCTTGACTGCGTTGGTATATGGGCACGCGCGTTCTTCACAGCATTGGTATACGAGAATTCTGAATTGGTATACCAACGGTGGATAACGAATACGGTCTAATGCACTATGGTAATTAACCAATCAAAACCCTACAATTTACTCTGAAATGTGATAAATAAAGATATTCGTTCTCACAAGAACGGTTGATAGTGGACAGGCATTGTTTTTTTTATGTAGTTTGCTAATAAAAATTAAAAGGAAATGTAGGCCATCTGTGCTTTCATGTGCTAAGTTAAAATGTATAGCATTGTAATGTAACTGAGTAAACCCATCAGATGTGTGTACTTTATATTCTGGCTTGACAAACGATGTTATGGTCAGCCCATTCTACTCTAGGACTCTAATTAATATGTAAATTTGTTAAATGCCGCTTGCCGGTGTTTGCTTCGCAGGCGTCATCAAAACCTTTTTTTTGTGATTTTTTCCTTTGTATATCAGATTTCCTGCAAATCATTTATTGTGTCAATTGCTAAGGTGTGTATTTAACACCACGCCGCTCTGACTATTCACTTGCATACAACTACCTAAACAAAGTACAAACAATTAACCTATGTTTTTGTTTTCTAACCGGGAGCCCTCCGTTCAAATGCCACGGAGGTTTCGAGTTATTGTAATGTTCTTATTGTATCTGTATATAGGTGTTTTTTCTTCTGCGTCTTTGTTTTGTATATATGTCTATCTTTGAGAAATGGGTGTATTTTATTACCTTATCTTGCATTTTGAAACTGGATTTATTCATTAATTTAAACCTAAAAATCCCCAATGGATGACTGTGAATGTAATGAAGATTTTCCATTCCCTGGCCCAACATGGCTCCCACCGTTCTCCAATGAAAACATTCTCCCGGTAGAATTTGAATTAAACTCCGTCACTCATTCCGAAATAGACCTTTCATTTCTAAGCAACAAATGTTTCAATCCAATCGAATTAAATGATTTAGATCATTGTAAAACGCATACAGATGACAATGAATATGAAATTTCTCACTGGCAGAATATTAACTCCCATCAGTCCAACTATTTTACGGAAACATCTTTTGCAGAAGAGCCAGAAGTAAACAACGCAAATAACAGTGGGTCTTTATCGTGTTTACACCTAAATGCTAGGAGTCTAAGAAAACATTTTTCTGAAATTACTGGATTCATTCAGAATCTGAATCACCAATTTTCTATCCTGGGATTTTCTGAAAGCTGGCTGGATCCTGTGTTTGAACGTCTATTCGATATACCTGGATATAAACCTTTCCCTTCCTCACGAACTAAAAGAAAGGGTGGCGGTCTCATTCTATATGTTAAGGATACCATTCAATCTTGCAAAGTTCGCGACGACCTGTCATCCTGTGATGACAATGGCGAATTTGAATCACTGTTTCTCGAAATTGATTTTGATAATACCAAATACATTATTGGTATATTTTATCGACCGCCTAGCAAGAGCTTGAACATTTTCAACCACCATTTAGCTGACATCATGAAAACATCTGACATTGAAAAGCAGTATACACACGTACCTCAATGAAATGCCCGCTCCAAACCTAGACCAAAGACACGTACTTGGTCTGTAGGCTGATTTCATTGGCTCTCTATTTTTTACTATAGTGCTCTTGCCTTCTAAACTTGATGGGTTACATTTTGACCCCATCCTACACCACTGATTTCAGTTTGACTGAATCTCCACATTGGGCATTGATGCATTAGGAATAAAACACACAAGACAGGGTTTTTTGGTGAGATCTCTTTTTTTTTTATTCAGTGAACAACAACAACGTGAGAACAACCACGTGAAAACTCAAGCCCACAACAAGGGGCTTGTCATTAACTGAAGCCCAGAACAAGGGGCTTGTACATTGAAGCCCAGAACAAGGGGCTTGTCATTAACTGTATGTACATTGAAATAATTCAAGCCCAGAACGGGGCTTGTACATTGAAATGATGGGCGGCCCAGTCATAGACGAGTACATCGCGGTCCTCGGCCTGGGGGTACTCGTCAAACATCTGTACGATAGTAGATAAGGGTCTTCCCCGGCATCGATGGTACAGGTAAAACAAGCAATATTGTCCGCACACGCCACTGGTCAGGCTTTGCAACGTTTGACTGTTCCAACACCACGTCTCTGTGCCTTGATCCATGAAGTCTGTTAAATCGGGATGGAGGGGTGGCAGGCCGTACGGGTCAAAGTATTCGCCCTGCTCTTCTGTCAAGTACACGGCCACCCAGTGTTCACCGGGCCGATCCATCGGGTCCGTGTTGAGAACGTAAGCAGCCGGATACATACGGTCTAATGGAAACACATCTCGGGCGAACACCCCTTGAAAGACCCTACGTGTCTCTGGGTCATTCTCCAGCACGGTGGTTATCTGGTCTGTATCCATGTTAGGTGGAGAAGTCACACAGGACGTTGCGCGCCTTGTCCACTTGAATGATGTTGTCAAACTCGGCGTAGCAGATCACATTGACGGTGGTCGCCAGGGCTCGTGCAAAGTGGATTTCCAACCGTAAATTGCCTTGCTTGGCAGGGCCAGCTGATGGTCGTTCTCTAAGGTGGGGGTCAGATCGAAACAGAACAACGTGTATCCGTTCGCGTAGTCCTCCCGACTGATCATATTCCCTTCGTCCTGGTTGATTTGACCGGTGGCTGTAAACAGGCTCTGATAGGCTCGAATGAAATTCCTCCGCCCAAAGTTCGGGGTTAAGGCCGTGGCTGGCACCTGTTGTCCATCCACATGCAGGGCCACAAAATTGATGCCGAAATGTTTAAAGTCAAACGGATTCTCTGGGTAGGCTCCGCTGAAACTGGTATTTTCCACACAGGCCAGGATCAATCGCTTGGGTAGTTCCCCCAGGAACAGGTTTTCTTTGTTGGCGCCCATATTTCCAGCAGGCACAGAGAACACTTTGGTTTGTACACGTCGGATAGGGTACTGGGCTGGTTTTGTTTCCAAGGCTTTCATGTGTCCCAATTGAACGGCTGGATTCGGTTTCACTTTTCGGACATACAGGACTGCGTCTTGGATGACAATCTTATAGTCCGCTACATGCCCTCTACGTTAGTGGCCATCAAGGCGAAGGTCGGAGGCGCCCGTATCAGTCGGATTTTGATGGGGATCTTGTTCAAGAGGTACCGGTCTTGCATGAACATGTCTGCATGCAGTCGACCCATCATATCCACCGAGGCACTGTTCGCAGTGAAAGCCTTCCGTTTGTTATATCCCCCATTGTCCGCCGTGTCCATGTGCTCGGCCGTGTCCCTGTAGAATAAAGCGGTTGTCAGCTGAGATTTTTTAGCCTCTCGGCCATACGACAACAGTGTCTCGATGTAGGCTCGATAGGGGTACGTGTTGGTGGAGTCACTGATGAGTTTGTCGCTGAGAAAAATATCCACCTGCTGAAACATCGAGTGCAGCCAGAGATTCGTCGGGCCCACCGTTGCTTGGTCAGCGAGCTGGTGCCAGCTCCATTGACCACCTTGGCTTTCACATACAAGTAGGTATGGGCTAAATCCACATAGGCCGTATCCGCATTACTGATGGTGAACTCGATGGGCCCGGTTTCGTTGATGCTGGAGAGCGGGAGATGCTCCACCCATAATCCTTGTTCGACACTGGTTTGTGTGGGCGGCACGGTCCACAAATCAAATTCACTGTTGGTGGAGGGGCAGGACTCGGCGTGGATTAAGGCATGTTTTAAGAAAAGATATCCCGGGTCTTCTTGGATGTGCGTCGTCGCTGGGTCGGTCGTCGACTGGTGCGTGATCTCGGTGGGGCAGCTCTTTTATTCCCTACGGTGCGTTGTGCTTTGGCCACCAAGACGCCTCCCGCTTCTTTGGCCCGTCGTTTCAAGGCTTGTCGGGGTGCCGTACCCCCCAAGACATCACCGGCCACTTGCAGTCCACTGCGTACCGCTTGTTTGCCGATTGCTTTCACCCCACGCGTCACCAAGGGCAGGAACGTTTTCACAATGCTGCCGAGTATGTTCCCCAGTCCATGTCCTCGTTGCATGCGTGCACCGCTAAAGACCGGAAAGCCACCCCCGGCCTGTTGGGCATAATAGTCGGCATAGCTGCGTGCATCGCACTCGTAAGGTACTTTCATTATGCAAAGTGGGGAGCACGTGCTTGTCGAAAATGAAGTGTCAGCACCACTTTTCCTCGTTCGAATGCCACCGCTCGTCCCGTGTCATCTCTTATATCCACCGTGATCGTGTTGATGTCGGTATGTCGTACGGGCAGGTACATGATATGGTTGAAACTGTGGGTGACTTGATCGCCATACGTCTTTTTAATGGGGACCACCCGTAACAGAGGTGTGTTGATATCGCCCACGATGTGGTTGTCCACCACGTCCGAGTAGACGTAGAGTCCGTACATACCCGACTTCATATCCATCGGCATCTCGCCATGGTGTTGGTTGGGACCAGCGAACGTCTGTAGATCGAAACCCAGCATTTGCTGTAGTGTAGGACTGAGTTTCACATTCACGGTATCGGTGACGGTAAGCTGTGCCTTGTCGTTGTGTACGTTGACATCGAAGAACACGTTTCTCTTGAAGCGCAAGGCTATCAGGCGTGTTGCACTATCCGTCACCCCCCGTAGCGCCTTATCATGCATCAGTCTTGACAGCCCACCCATGAACTCTTTGGGGGTATCGTATTGGCCTTCGGGCAGGGTGAGCCGGGTGTTTTTGCCTTCGTAGGTGACCTCGTACCACACTTCATTGGCTCGCACGTTGTACCACGAGTAAGGGTATTGGACATCCACGAGGGCACATTCCCACCGGCCAGGTAAATGTAACGGTTGCGGTAACTGGGTGACGTACTTGGCCACGGTGTTGTCAGGAAACACATCCAGCGAACTGTTACTGGGTAGGGTCAGGTAAAACATGGCGACTGAGCTGTCCTGCTGCTGCTGTTGGTTTTAATAGGTCTTCCAGGCCTTGGGCGGTTGTGTGCGGCGTCGTGTTCGTCGCGGTGACTTGCTACGTGTCACGGCTCTGGAGATGGGGGGTGTCTTGATCAAGGGTGTTTTTTTATAGGCGCGAAAAGAAAGTGCCCGTTGTGGTGGTGTTTTGGGGGGTGACTCCGGTTCCCATTCGACTTCCCAAGAAGGTAGTGGGCCACTCGGTGATTGCTGGGTTTGCTGCATAAAGGCCCAGCGGTGGGGTTCCCCACCAATTCCTGTGGTACATGCATGTCTTTCAAGCCTTGAGCGAAGACCTCCCATCCTCGAGGATCCGTGTGCGACCTGCGTTGACGCATCAGGCCATTCACTAAATCCGTCATGTGGGTGCCGGAAACCACCTGATTCTGTACCAGTAGTTCGCCTTTATCATTCCAAGTCATGTTAGGATTCTGTTTCATCCGTTGTAATACCAGGCCAGCTTGTTTCTTGAACGAGGCAGGTACACTCTTCAGGACTTCGTCTTCCACCCACTGTGGGGCTGTGGGTGGTACCCCTGGTAATGGCGGCTGTTGGAGCAGTGCTGAGGTCGGCGGTGTGTCGCGTGGTGGTGGTGGTGGTGGGGTTGAGAGGGTTTTGTATTGGTCCATGAACGTCATGTACCGTTGAAGCGTCTCATTGTACCGTTGTACTTTCACCGCTGTCGCTTAACCCCGGTCTCTGTAAGATCTGTTGCATCTCTCCATCGAGGGTGTTTATGGTCTTCACCGTGGGTGGGACAGGGTAGGGTGATTGGAGGTTTTGAAGGAACCGTGGTTCGACGAGGACCATTTTTTTCGTGTGGTTCATTGTCGGCCGAAGAGTCCACCCAATACTGGACCCAACACGGAAGCGGCCAACGGTGCTAAGATGGCCCCAAGAAAGCCGCCTTTCTGTAACACTTTTTTCTTTTGTGTTTGAGGGACCCGCTTCTGGACTAAGGTTCGGAGACCTGTCTTATGCTTGGCCAACTTGGTCTTCTGAGCCGGAGTCAGTGGAACGTTGCCTTTTAACGGGTTGTACCCGATCTCGCACAGACAGCGTACAAGGTCAGGGTCCGCACCGCGTACAATGGTTCGGACCAACTCGGGTGGGGCCGTCTTCAATACACAGAGCGTCGGAGCGTGCTTCCGTACTCGCGCAGACATCATGTACAACTAATGCCAGAACCCACAACTCTGCCCTTTTTATCTACCTCAGAGACAAAGTCAACCCTGCTGTGGTGACCATTCTTTTTATTATTCCCCATATCAAACACTGGGCCCCCAGCTGGGCGCCACTGTGGATGTGTTTACATTATTGTGTATTTTGCATGTACGTGGTGGTCTCCGGGAAGATGTCGGTCCGTAGTCGAAGGTGGTCGGGAGTGGCTTGCTTGAGGTCGAGAGCATATACCCATGCTGAGGGGTTGTGGCATCTTTGAGAGGAAGCTTCCAAGCGCAAACAGATTATTTTGGCCAAAGGAAACATCTGTCTCGCCAGATGCGGCAGTTGAGTGGTATCTCTCAGGTTTGAAGACCACCAGGTAGTGGGCATTTAAGCTGATGTTACGTGTTCTTTGTTTTTACTGAACAGATTCTGCACAATGTAGATGATGCTGAGCCGTCGATGATGGCTGCCTTTGGTAAAGAGTTGAATTTGACCCGTGCATCGTCTGCGCGCCATGAGATCATCCAGAACCACCAAGGTGTCGGGTTCCAAATCGGCCAGGTTGGGTAGGCCTTCCACGAACGTGGTGTGGGGCATTGCTGCACACGCTGCCTGCCATTCTCCGTAACACCACACGACTCAGGCAATGGGTGGGGTGATCATGCTGTCGGCGTGTTGAAGGAGCTTCCGGACGAAGTGCGTTTTGCCGGAGCCCGTCGGTCCTGCGATGAGACACGTGAAGGGATGCTGCCACCGAGGGTCCATGGTTCGAGGTGTATCCGCTGTCGTGGTAACCCGCTCTTGTAAATTTCGTACGAGTAAACTGGAGTGGTGGTGGTGGGTACAACGTCGGTCGTCGTTGTCTGTTCACTGCGAGTGATGATGGTGGTGGGTACAACGTCGGTCGTCGTTGTCTGTTCATTGTGAGGGATGAAATCCTGTGGGTCTTCAGACGTACTTGGTGTACTTGGTGTAGATGTTGACTGTATACTTGGTGTGGAGCTCGACGTGGCTTGTACACGGGGTGTGGTGGTGACTGGGCTCGATACGGGGTTGACTGGTGCTATCTGTAGACTGATTTCACTGATGGCTGATGTTCTCAGTTGGTTAAGTAGCGTGCTGACATAGGCTACGTCGTAAAACACACCTCCGTACAACACACTCAGCAGGGTTAGCACTATCACCACAAAGCCCACTTGCGCTTTGCGCGTTTTGGGAGACGCTGTGTTCAGAGGCAGCTGCTGTTTGTCTATAGCACCGTGGTCGAACGTGGAATGAAGGATGACGGTAGTGGTGTCTGGCTTTATAGTCGTTTCACCTGGTTGGCAGCGACCCAGGAATTGAAGGAACTGGGCCAGCCTTGCCATTTGACGAAATGAAACAGTTTGCCACGTCGACGTTCCGTTTCAAAATCTGCTCCACCGTGTAGTAGTCTTGCTTTGTTTTTACGACAGGCTGTAATTCCATCTCGTAAAACGTCCCTAGCAGCGGTTCCCCTTGAAGATCTTCCAGTTCATAGACTCGCTGCTGTTGGGGTAGGCGCCGTTTAATCAGGAAGTGCTCATCGCTCCAGTTGGGCAAGTAACTTTTCTCAAATTGACCTTTGATTTTACTGATCCGTACAGGGTCCCCGATCTTGTACACCGCCTTCGGCGTTCGCTGCGATTGCCTGGGGTACAAGACACGCCGGACTTGGGCTTCATTGCGTTGGGTCACGGTAATGGGGGCTCTCTCTATACTCCGATGATAGGCTCCATTGTAACCACTCACAAGTTTCGGGAGAACATCGATGTACCGCCTTGTATTCTTATAGGTGAAATATTTATACATGCGGCCTTTGAATGTCCTGTTGAACCTTTCCACTACGGAAGCCTTGGTCTCGTTGTACGTATGGAAGAAAAACACCTTCTGGGCTTTCAGAAACTGTTGGAATGGTCTGTTGAGGAATTCCGTGCCTTCGTCAGTTTGCAAATACAAAGGTTTGCGGCCGGTCTTGAAGATGTCTTTGAACGCCGCTATGAGATTCGCCCCCGTTTTCGTCCGGATGGGTACCACCCACGCATACTTCGATAGGATATCGATGCACGTCAAGATATACCGATTCCCATCGTTGTGTTTGGCAAAGGCGCTCATATCGACCAAATCCGCTTGCCACTGGGCATCTATTCCTCCCACGATGACCCGGTTCCGTAGAAAATGGCGACAGACAGATCGATGTAAGGTATAGGTGTCTTCCAATCTCGGACTTGGGCACGTTGTATCCCCTGGGGTTTGGCCGCTCGATAGAGAGCCGACAATGCACTATAGGCCGCCGGACTGTCGGGACTGTAGTATAAGTTATCCAACACCTTCTCCCAGCGCTTCATGGTGACACAATGATGATGCACCCTGGCTCTATCGTTTATTTATAACGGGTATATCTTGGGCCGGAGTTTCTGATTTTTTTCGTTGGCTTCCACAGTGTCCATGGTAAATGACCAGTCCAACTCGTCTGATGACCGCTTGATAAGCACTTGATCCACATCTACCACGGCATCTTCCAATGCAGACCATAGATCAGGGCGAAGGGTAAAATGCACTGTACCCCCATCTAGCCGAGCCAATTGAGCAAAGAAAGGGCCGCGTCGGATGTACACATCGTTCACCAGACAACACCCGTTTGAATTTGGTCCAGCCCTCCCAGGACAGACGAATGTGGGCCGGGCACGGTTGTGTAGGGTCCGCATCACAGATGTCTCCCACCTCCTCCATGATATCGACCTTATCCGCATAAACGTGCAGGAAAACCTCGGGGTCAAGCTGAGATACGCCCGTATTATATGCTCCGTCATGGTCAGTACGTGAATGGTACCAGATTTGACCGTCTCTCGTATTTATAGGGAGAACCCCGTGAGATCAAAGGATTGGGTGGTCATGTCACTGGGCTGACTGAGTCTAGCCGGGTAATCAATGGCATCGTCGTCTGGTTCATGGCTAGACATTTGTTCATTGGGTTCTGCCGCTGCTTCTCTCAGGGCACGAGCCCACTCCAACTCGCCTGATGACCGCTCGTCCGGTGTAAACAGCTGGTCCACGATAGGCACCACTTTCTCGAAGGCTGTCCACAGATCGGGGCCTAAGGTGAAGCCTCGCGTAGGGTCTTGGTAGCGGCCCAGGCGTGGGAAGAAGGGTCCACGGTGTACGTAGATGGCATTGTCTATGTGGATGAGGTGTCCGTTGAGCTCGCCGCTCAACACCCGTTTAAATTTGGTCCAGCCGTCACGGTGTAGCGTAACCGTATTCGATACGGTCTCAGCGCGCGACCAGCAAACATCTCCACGGTCTTCCACGAGGGTGACTTTATCTTCATTGACGTGTAACCCCACCCGGGGTGTAAGGGGAAGGATGGCTCGTAGGACTGGTGACATGCTTGATCCAATGACGAACGGTGAATAACACACACTCTGTCTGACCCTCGTATTTATGGTGAGGTCCCACTGTCAATGCCACAGCGCCAGGGTCAATAGGGCACAGACTATTGTGAGGCCAACCAGCCGTCGCTGGTTCCGGCGTGAGCGCTCGTGGTCCATAGCCCGAGCATCAAGGATGGCTGTCATAGTCCAGTAGTGGTGAGTGATGGCACACCTCTCCATCGAGTGCACTCTGTCGAGGACCGCTTCTGTGAACTCGTTCAGGATCTGGCGTCGCCCCTCGTTGTCGTCGCTATCTGCAAACATGGACCGGACCACTGCTCGGTAACCCGTGAGTGAATTAACCACGGTGGCATGCTGTAAAATGCGAGTCGCATAGGGCTGGATCTCCATCATGGCTCTGCAACCGTAGGAATGAAGGTGTGGGATCGAGACGTGTTTTATAGACCATGTCACACATGCGCGCCTAGATGTAGCTCTACGGATGTAGTCCGTGCTACGTACTATTCTGATGGGTTATGTGGCTCCTATAGAGATAGTACCTTATCGACAATGGGGACTACTTGTTCCAAAGCCGTCCATAGATCGGGGTCCAGGGTAAAACCACCGTCGTTCAGACAGAGGAGTCGAGCGAAAAAGGGACCGCAGATAATGTAGACGTCGTCACACAGGTGAATGCTATCACCGTGCAGGTCACCCAACAACACCCGTTTCAAGGTAGTCCATCCTTCCGGTGACAAAGAGACGTGCGCTTTGGGTTCAGGCGTACACCAACACCTAAGTCCGCTATCAATGAGGTCCACTCGTTTGGGGTACAACAATAGGGTGCAGCCAGGTGTAAGCCTCCGGGTAGCCACAGTCCCTTCTTTCACCTCGGGGTGTAGTAAGTCATCCACCTCGGGAGTACATCTTTCAGTGCCATCCATAAGGGTGGACAGAGTGTGATATAGGTACCTCCACTCTGTTCCAACCGGGGAAAAAGGGAATCCTCTCCAGCAGTGCGTATGTGCACGCCGACTTCCACGTGCATGAAATCCCTTTCGGGGTCTTTTCCCTGTAACAATCGTGTCAATAGAGTCCAGCCTGATAGCGATAACAAAATCTTCACCTTCTGCGGTGCGTCTTGGACCAGCTCCAGGTGATCGTCATTGACGATGAGGTAGACGTCGGACGTCAGTTGGAATAACGCAAGCTCTGTTCCGCTCGCTGCCATGGTGGGGAATGAGAAGCGAACGGTTAGAGAGGTGGCTTTATAGTGTACCTGTTGGGTAGGGTTTTATACACCGTGCGTGGCACTTGTTATACTCGCTTGCGCCAAAAGGCCAATAAGGTTAGAAATGCGCTTTTTTCTACTACGCCCTGTGACGGCCCTTCGTGAATGGGCGTAACCTGTGAACATCATAGGAATGCATGTACTAACCTGTTTGTGGGTTTTTTCCACAATGTCGTTCACCTTCGTGTCTTTTCGGGTACGTCCGTGTCTTTTCGGTAAAGTCCGTGTCTTTTCGGTAAAATCCGTGTCTTTTCGGTAACGTCCGTGTCTTTTCGGTAACGTCCGTATCTTTTCGGGTATATATGAGGGTCTTGAGGGGGGCGACTGTATGTGACGTGTTGTATGTGTTTTTCTCGGCGACGTCCGTGTCTATCATCCGGGCACATCACGTCTGCGCCTGCATTGGGGTATGTATGAGGGTCTTCATGCGCGCGCGCGCTGTGGATTCACCCACGCACTGCCGGTGATGACGCGCGCGCTGCGGCATCAGATCACTCCCGCGGCCGGGGCGGGCCGGGCCGGGGCCGGGAAAAACCCCGGAGGTTGAACATCCGGACGTCTAAGAGAACATTGGAACTCTTCTGGGTTTGGAGGTGAAACCCGGAAGTGACGTCACAACCCACGTGACCTGCGCAGCAGAATGGAAACGACACCCTAGTCTAGCCCCCTCACATAGGCTTCACATGGATACCTCACTCGATCCCATCGGCCCACTAGTGGCCCACCTAGACCCCAAAACGTCTATTTCCATACACTTTGTCCACTGCGCATGCGCAGAGTGACGATATTCCAACCCCGCACTCACCCCATCAGATGCTCCCTCACATAGGCTTCACATGGATACCTCACTCGATCCAATCGGCCCACTAGTGGCTCCCCTAGATCCCAAAACGTCTATTTCCATACACTTTGTCTATTGCGCATGCGCAGAATGACGATATTCCTACACCACATCCACCCCGTCGGTTGCCCCCTCACATAGGCTGCACATTGATACCTCACTCGACCCCATCGGACCATTAGTGGCCCACCTAGATCCCAAAACGTCCACCCCGTATGGACCTATACACCCATAGCCATGCAGTATAGGCCTATGGGCCTACCCAGGCCTCGGTGACTTTTTCCAAAATTTCACCGTTTCGCTCCGGGACCCTTCCCATCGTGTTCTAAATGACGAGACGTGAAAAACAAATCCAAGCAACCCATATCACAATGAACGTGTGTGAATTTCCCAGGTTGAACCTGTACCCCCCATGGCCAGCCTATAGGCCTATATACAGACCTCGGTGACTTTTTCCAAAAATTTCACCGATTCGCTCCGGGACCCTTCCCATTGTCATTTTCTCGGCAATGACCATCCCCATACCCCATACAGGCATTTTCCCTTATATTGTATAATACAGACCCCTATTGTAGAGGTAAAGTCCGTGTTCCGCTTTTTATAGTTTCGGGAAAAAATCCTAATTTTACATGCACCCACCCCATTGACTTGATAGGCAGGTCCCAGTAAGCCCGGGGACCGATATTAGCCCTTTTGGCTAGAGTTGATAGGGGTTTTCCCCTATTTTAGGGGTAAAGTCCGTATTCCGCTTTTTATAGTTTCGGGAAAAAATCCTACTTTTACATGCACCCACCCCATTGACTTGATGGGCAGGCCCCGATAAGCCCGGGGACCGATATTAGCCCTTTTGGCTAGAGTTGATAGGGGTTTTCCCCTATTTTAGGGGTAAAGTCCGTATTCCGCTTTTTTTCCGCAGAAATTTTACATGCACCCAATCCGGGTCTTTTCGGTCACCGCCATTACATCTTCACGGACTTCAACGAACTCGACAGGCCTCTTCGGTATTCTCCGGGTCTCTTCGCACACCGCCATCACATCTCTCGGTACCTGCCGCCACATCTTCACGGACCTCACCGAAAAGACACGGAGGTGAACGCCATTGTGGGAAAAACCCCACAGATCAGTACAAGCTCCCACGGACCTGACCGAAGAAATACGGAGGTGAACGCCATTGTGGGGAAAAACCCCACAGATCCCTCCCACGGACCTGACCGAAGATATACGGAGGTGAACGCCATTGTGGGGAAAAACCCCAGTACATCAAAAGACACGGAGAGACACAGCCAAGTCTAGACATGTCCAGAGGTCACGCCCCATTCACCCAAACCGGAAGTGACGTCACTTTTACATCCGGGTGAAAAGGAGCTGGATATACGCTTTCTATACTACTTGTGCGCGCCTCTACACATGACGTCCTCATTTCGCTGTTTTCTCTGCCTGCTGAAAGCAGTGCTCAGGCCCCGCAAATAGTCCCCCGGCGAGGCATGTTATCGAGCAGTGAATCGAAATAACATTTGCAGCTGAATAGAACAAATACTATACTTGTCAGTGGTACCAACGGCTTTCCATTAATCGTTGCAACGAAGGCGGAAGAAAATCGAGAAAATTCTGGTCTTTGGCAGTCCGTGTTCCGCTTTTTATATGTTCAAACCTAATCCTACTTTTTCGTTCATCCACTAGCCCACCCTGCCTTTCTCGGCAGGTCCCGATCCGCTGGGAAGCGATATTAGCCTGGTTGATGCGGGTTTTCCCTATTTTAGGGGTAAAGTCCGTGGTTCAGGATTTTATATGTTCCAACCTAATCCTAATTTTACGTGCTCTCACCCATGACTTGATCGCCCTGGAGGAGCGCTTCACTTTGACGCATCCCACGACCCATTTGGAATAAGTAGTAAACGGGTAAATTGGGGCCTATTTAGGGAGAGGTAATGACAAGGGACTACTTTCTGTCCACGGAGGCTTATTCCCGCGACCGCATCACCGCCGGACGGCATCACCGGCATACATTGATATCCAGGAAAGGGCAGTAACCCGCGAATTGACCTATGATCTCTGCGTGCACTTTGAAACGTCATTTTGGTCAGAGGTCACTTCCGGTCACGTGACCGGATCAACAAGTGACGTCGCAAAGTGCACTCAGAAGTCAAAGGTCAATTCGCGGGTTAATGCACTAAAACTACTACTTAGGCGTTAAGAGCCCATATTCCGGAATATCGTCGCCTGACCACCCACCTGTTAACCGGAGAGGGAATCAGAGTGTGAGTCGGTGACCCTCATACCATCAACCGATTCGACACTCGGTAGCTCCCGTCCAGCGGGCCTATGTGGGATAGGTGATGAATCCCACAAATCCTACGTCTATCAGCAAGAGAGCATTGTAGTTCTGATCACGACTGATCGAAAACTGCGTCTACGGATTAGTTCGGTAACATACGAAAAACTCCCTCGGGTGTTACGGTAGTAAAGTAGAAAATTATGCTCTTTAATTTTGTACAAAAAACTGTAATTTTTTTTCGTACATACAAAATACCTAACTTTGCTATATGGTCCAAAGTGACGTTAAGCAGAGTGACTGGTGTTTGAAATTTCGTCTGTTTTGTGTTTTTAAGATACATTTTACATCTAAAAAATAACACCTTCAAGCAAAATATTTTCGATGTGATTTAAAGGCAGATATTATGCATTTGAATATATCAAATTCGCTTTGTCATACTTCAGATATATAAAAATTCCATGCTAAAATGTACAACATAAAAAAGCCAGAAACAGACTGAGCCCAATTTCAAACGTCATTCGACGCTGTTTTCTCTGTACGAAACAGCAGGTTTTTTGTGTGCAGAATTAAACAAAATAAATGTTTGGATTTACCAACGTAACACATATGGGAGTTTCTCGTATGTTAACGTTTAAATGGTTTATACCACACCGTATTACGAATGAAAATAAAATATTTGAATTATCAATTTATGGTACTGAAAATCCTTTATTGAGAAATGAAACTTGCAGCATATATGAAAATACAAACATCTTTATCATAATCCAAGTATTTTGAACTGGTGCAAATAGTATCGTATCTCATTTACACTTCTTAGCACTGATTACCATATATATCATTGATCGTTATATTTCAGGCTGATAAAGCCACACGATGAACCTTCATTATCCCCAGCAGCTTAAGTTGAACGGTTGTGTCAGTGCTCATTTGTGTACACTGAACTTCATTATCGCAAGGTGGTGTGTCGAGCGATCTTTTTGGATATGTATTTCAATGCTACATGAATGTCCCTTCTGCATGTTCTGTACGAGTAAAAATAGGCGCTTCTTAAACTTCCATGACTTTAATCAGCGATCTATTGGATTGGAGCGATATGCAAGAAGTGGGGAAATTATCATTTACAGTAGACTTGCCCGCAGTGACTTCTTACCGAGTGACTTGCCAATTGAAGCAAGCGTTGTATTTTGAAAAACCGTATGCCTGAAGATAGTGTAATTGCATGTGCAATCTAATTAGATCCTGTACATGTGTGAATGTAAAATACTGAAAATGCAGTGCGGTCTGGTCACAAGAACAGGAGAGCTCGGACATGTTAAATTGACCGGGTGGCTTCAAAAGATGAATTAGAACGAAGCTGAACTAGGAAGCCCATAGCCGAATAGCACCTAGCCATACTCGCACAGTAGGGCATATAATTTACAACAGCAATTCTACGAAACTTATGTGTATGCGCAGTGTTGATTCCCCTGGGGTTCGGTAGCAAACATCCGGTGATGCACATATAGCTACCCCCGACGGATAATTATGGAAAGCCATCAGTGTCATAACCTCTGGTTTTCCACACGTGGTAATTCGATTTTCCACGCGTGGAAAATCTAGCCAATGGTTTGACTTGTAATTATCACGTGTGGATATTTCGACCAATTACTTAACTTGGAAATACCACACGTGGAAATTATTTACCACGTGTGGAAAATATCCACCAATGATAGAACTGGAAATACCACGCGTGGAAATTATTTACCACACGTCGTATTTATCACCCAATCATTGAATTCGGAAATACGACGCGTGGTAAATAATTTCCACGCGTGGTATTTTACTGGGTTTTCCACACGTGGTAATTCTCTTTTCCAGACGTGGTAATTCTATTTTCGAATCTACCACTCAAAACAATCGTTACAGAAAGCAGATACAGGCACTTTGACCCTGTCTTATCTGTCGTACGGTCGTCGACCTATACGACTCAGCCTCAGGTGGAACTCCTGCACTGCTCAACAAAAAACTTATTAAAGTTTGCTACACGTACCTGTATTTTATGAAATTGACAGTGTCCTGTTGCAGATTGTCTGTTCCAGCTGGACGAACACATTTGCCGCAAACTGTCGATTTCCGTCATTCTGAAGGGACCAGCTTTCTTTGTTAAGCTCTCATTCATTGGCTGGGTAAAATAAAATTTCGACGCGTGGATAAATGGGAATACCACGTCTGGAAATTATTTACCACGTGTCGTATTTCCGAATTCAATGATTGGGTGATAAATACGACGTGTGGTAAATAATATCCACACGTGGTATTTCCAGTTCTATCATTGGTGGATATTTTCCACGCGTGGTAAATAATTTCCACGTGTGGTATTTCCTGATTGAATAATTGGTCGAAATATCCACACGTGGTAATTACAAGTCAAACCATTGGCTGTATTTTCCACGCGTGGATAATAGAATTTCCACGCGTGGAAAATCGAATTACCACGTATGGAAAACCAGAGGTTATGACACTGATGGCTTTCCATAGATAATGGAGTAAGTGGACTAGCGAATGGATCGTTAAGAGTAGCCTGACGTCAGGCGTTGCTAGGCCATTCACTCTCCGTGGTTCGATATTTTTCGTAATTTTTTCGGCAAAATGCCGAGTGGGGGGGGGGGGTTCTTATTCTGTGTGACTGACAAACAGTCTTTCCCTTCGTATAGGCGCCCTAAGACTTCTGCTTATTCGTTTGTGTGAAAGTTACTCACGAACGCTTCTTTGCATAAATTCAAGGGATTGTTCGAAGTCCATATTTGCTTATCTCAACGTTAAACAAGCTTGTCGGTCGTATCCACGCATGAAAAGATGTACAACAACAGCCGTGCATGCAGAGCGCGCGTGTAGACATTACATCGTATACGTCACATCCGCTGCTGTCAGAAAGTCAGGTGACTTGTCTAGTTCACGTGAATCTTTTATTCGGGGATAGTTTCGCGATGGCCGTTATCATATAAACGTCAGACATCGACCTTCGCGCAAACATCGCCGTGTTCGGGTTGTTACTCGACCAAAACATGTGGTTTATTTTCATACCATTAACAACTCCATGAATGGCAGTTGGAAATATAAACAAGGCAATGCTACACTAACTACACTAAAAAGGTATAGTAAATCTGGCATAAATAAAATAGTCTCGCAAGTAATGTTCCAAGTGATATACATTTGGAGTCGAGTGTGATTCGTCCTTATCACCCTGGTGTGAACAACTACATGTTGTATAATAGTCTTCCAGCAGGTTTTTAACCAGTGTGAGTTCGCATATGTATATTCAAACGATTCTTTTTTGTACACCCGTACTCACACATTGAACACTTGAATGGTTTTTCTCCAGTATGAGTCATCACATGTAGATTCAGACGACCCTTTGTTGTACAACTGAACTCACACACAGAGCACTTGAAGGGTTTCTCTCCCGTATGAGTCATGTGGCTGTCCCGATTAGGCTTTGTTGCATAACTCTTCTCACACAACGAACATTTGAAGGGTTTCTCTCCAGTATGAGTCATCATGTGGCTGGTCAAATGTGTCTGCTTTGAACCCCTGTAGGAACATAATGAACACGTGTAGGGTTTCTCCCCTGTGTGAGTCCTCATATGATATGTCATATTTGCCAGCTGCGAACACCTGTGATCACATATTAAACAGTTGTACGGTTTTCCCCCAGTATGAGTCCTCATGTGTTGGTGCAGACTATTCTGTCTGGTACACCTGTACTCACACACTGAACACTTGAAGGGTTTGTCTCCTGCGTGAATGATCATGTGTCGATTCAAACGAGACTTTGTTGTACATCTGTACTCACACTCTGAACATTTGAACGGTTTCTCTCCCGTATGAGTCATCATGTGGCTGTCCTGATTAGGCTTTGTTGCATAACTCTTCTCACACAACGAACATTTGAAGGGTTTCTCTCCAGTGTGGCTCTTCATGTGTCGATTCAAACGAGACTTTGTTGTACATCTGTACTCGCACTCTGAACATTTGAAGGGTTTCCCTCTCGTATGCGTCATCATGTGGATGGTCAAATTAGTCCGGTTTGAACCCGTGTAGGAACATAATGAACACTTGTAAGGTTTCTCCCCGGTGTGAGTCCTCATATGATTGGTCATACTTGCCAGCTGGGAACACCTGTGATCACACATTGTACACTTGAAAGGTTTTTCTCCAGTATGAGTCCTCATGTGTTGGTCCAGATTATTCTTTGCTGTACATCTGTACTCACACACTGAACGCTTGAAGGGCTTCTCCCCTGTGTGACTCCTCATGTGTCTATGCAAATTAGACGTTGTTGTACATCTGTACTCGCATTCCGAACATTTAAACGGTTTCTCTCCAGTATGAGTCATTATGTGTGCATTCAGACGAGTCGCTGTTGTACATCTGTACTCGCACACTGAACATTTGAAGGGTTTCTCTCCCGTATGAGTCCTTATGTGTCTATTCAGATTAGTCTTTGTTGTACATGTGTAATCGCACTCTGAACATTTGAAGGGTTTCTCTCTCGTATGAGTCATCATGTGGATGGTCAAATTAGTCCGGTTTGAACCCGTGTAGGAACATAATGAACACTTGTAGGGTTTCTCCCCGGTGTGAGTCCTCATATGATTGGTCATACTTGCCAGCTGAAGCGTTTCTCTCCAGTGTGAATTATCATGTGTCTATTCAACTGACTCTGCGATATACCGGAATGGAATGGTTTTCCTCCCGAGTCAATATCCTTATGCCCATCCATACAACTGTCATGAACATGTACATCTATATTCACACCCGGGACATTGGAATCTTTTTTCTCCATTGCGAGTCTTCATGAACCCATTTATATGACTTCGATGAATATAAACTCACAGGCAAGCGGAAAGGCGCTATACCTGAAAAAACCCCAGAATATTTGTCAAAAGACGCTATACCTGAAAAAAGCAGAATCGACAAGTCGATTTAGCGCTTAGATCTTCGATGAAATATCGCAATAGGTCTACTATGAAGAGGAAGCACTTTACGTGTAACGACACTAAACAATTAATGATGTCCGCTGCTCTAAATCAAAGTAATTAACTGTTTGAATAATGTGTGTTGTTTGCATTCATAATTGTGTAATATGCGGGAAAACAAAGAAAAAATATAAGTTGGTGTGCATTTTTTACCCGAAGGCAACATTAAGTGGACTGACCGATGCTTCATTTGATAACCCAGAAAACATACGAAATAGCCTTAGTTTTGAAGCATATTCATGAAACATTCATAAATATAATATTTAACTTTTTCTTATATTCTAACTTTTTGCAGATAATCACAATGTCTATCAAAATTTATCAACTTGGGAGGATGTTGCTGTGCAAAATTCTCGGCTAGAAGGCTTTAAAGGAAATCCCAATCTCTTAACCTAGGTATCTATAGATAACCTAATAGCAAAAACAGCCAAAGACAAAAATCACTAGTGGACATCCTCAAGCGGAATACTTTTAGAACGACACATTCTTGGTAAATGCGGATTCCACTCCCATTTCTGTCCGTCCTTGACGGAATATGACATTAGTAACACCAATAACTTGGAAAACATCATAAACAAACAATGTTCCCTGTACCTTATAATTATCTAAAATGTGTCAATGAATTGCATAAGATGAAAATAAACAGGTGCCACTATGAATTCTTTGTACAGTTTTTAGTTAAGCGGAACAAAACACAAATGACATTAGTAACATTTGTGTTACTAATGTCATTTGTCCGTCAAAATCTATTTTGTATATGTACAAGAACTTTCTAAAACAGAAGCACTTGCATATGCTCAGTGGAATTAGGCCAAGCATATTGATGTATCTGTACCATTGTCAGTATATGTCATCGCCCATGCTGTAATATCAAGCCTTTTCAAAAAAATTCTAAATGTCATTTCCGTCACGGAAGTTGGACGGAAATGACATTAGAAACATTTTTCAAACGCTCATAGTATCGATGTATTGGTATTTAATACACTGGCAATGGAACATATATCTCAATAAGGTCAAGCTAGTACCACTGTAAACCATTCATTTTTCTAGTGAGACGGACAATTTGACGGAAAGTGGTATAGTTTTACATGGAATCCGCCTAAAGCACATGAACTAGCGATAGATGGTTCAGTCCGAAATTTATATGTTGGACAATATTCAAACCTAACATGTCGGACAACAGCTGGCTCGGTCAGAACAGGACAAACAAAAGGAATGGGCACTACATCCAGAAGTGACCAATCATGTGAAAGTTTACCAGTATGTGGTCCACAGATGCAGGTGTAAGCTTACCAGTATGTGGTCCACAGACGCAGGTGTAAGCTTACCAGTATGTGCTCCACAGACGCAGGTGAAAGCTTACCAGTATGTGGTCCACAGACGCAGGTGTAAGCTTGCCAGTATGTGGTCCACAGACGCAGGTGTAAGCTTACCAGTATGTGGTCCACAGACGCAGATGTAAGCTTGCCAGTATGTGGTCCACAGACGTAGGTGTAAGCTTACCAGTATGTGGTCCACAGACGCAGGTGTAAGCTTACCAGTATGTGGTCCAAAGATGCAGGTGTAAGTTTACCAGTATGTGGTCCACAGACGAAGGTGTAAGCTTAATACCAGTATGTGGTCCAAAGATGCAGGTGTAAGCTCACCAATATGTGGTCTGCAGACGCAGTTGTAATCTGACCAGTATGTGGTCCACAGACGCAGATGTAAGCTTGCCAGTATGTGGTCCACAGACGCAGGTGTAAGTTTACCAGTATGTGGTCCAAAGATGCAGGTGTAAGTTTACCAGTATGTGGTCCACAAACGCAGGTGTAAGCCTAATACCAGTGTGTGGTCCAAAGATGCAGAAGGTTACCAATATGTGGTCCACAGACGCAAGTGTAAGCTTACCAGTATGTGGTCCACAGATGCAGATGTAAGCTTGCCAGTATGTGGTCCACAGACGCAGGTGTAAGCTTACCAGTATGTGGTCACAGACGCAGGTGTAAGCTTACCAGTATGTGGTCCAAAGAAGCAGGTGTAAACTTACCAGTATGTGGTCCACAGATGTAGATGTAAGCTTACCAGTATGCCAGTATGTGGTCCAAAGATGCAGGTGTAAGCTTACCAGTATGTGGTCCACAGACGCAGGTGTAAGCTTACCAGTATGTGGTCCAAAGATGCAGGTGTAAGCTTACCAGTATCTGATCCAAAGACGCAGGTGTAAGCTCACCAATATGTGGTCCAAAGACACAGGTGTACGCTTAATTAATAACAATACCGGTAAAGCTGACAGTGACAGAATACTGATATAAGGCTGACCTAGTCTGACCATGTCTCGTGAAGATAATCAACCCACGTGTACCGGTGTGAAGGCTAAGAATGTTTAGGGGATCAGTGTCTCGTCTCATATTCTTCTCTATTGCAACTTAAGGACGTCCTTGTCCCTAATATGTATACAAATGTCCTAGCTGGGTTAGAAGATAGGAGCCGGACACTTTTAGCCACTGTACATTGTTAGCCTGCACACCAAATCAACCAATCAACAGTAAAATTTGTGTAGCCGTGTTAAGTCTCTAGATAATAAAATTGCTGCCTTTTCGAGTGTTCTTTCGATCAATCAGCACTATACAAAGATCGACTGGATACAGTGCGAGCTTCAGCAACACTTTGTATAATTTCTGATACATGTAGATTGTCCGTGTTCTCCCCTTCCAAAAAGCGCAAAATGAGAGCGACCACGGGGTCACGTGAGCTCACCTCAGTAAAAATTATATTTGATAAATATTCGACCGTTCTATAACACTTTAACTCACATATACTTATTAATGAATAATTTCACTTCATTGTCAGCCCAAATTTAACAAGGTCCGTCATACTCTTCACAGGTTTTTGCGCTTTTAAATTATATTTCATTTCAAACGGTAAACTCTGTCAGTTGTCGTTTCGTTGAAGCAAATGAAATGAAAGCAAATTGTTCAGTTTGGGCTGGCAATGAAGGGAAATTATACATTAATAAATAGATGTGTGAGTTAAAGTGCTGTAGAACGGTGGAATATTTTTAAAATATAATTTGTGTGTGTGCGAATTTTGATAGTGGGATTCTCCATGAGACAAGGAACATTTTGATGTATGACTTTACTAAATTCAAACAGAAGCCACACAATAACATACTCTTTTCCATTACACAACTTTCAAATAATTGAAGAATTGATTAGTTGGTTGATTGGAGTTTAACGTCGAACCTAACCCAGAAACTCTGGCTGGGATAGGTAAATTTAGGGTAAGGGGGCGTGGCATTCCTATCACAACCCACATCGAGGGTGGGTTAAATTTTGGAGAAAAAAATTCGTCTCGCGAAGAGCAACTTTTCGCTGACGAAAATAACGAAACGGGAGAGAAAAAATATGCCAATTTGATACAGTTTGACCGACCTGAGGTTCTTTCACCATGTACCATCTCTAATGACTGTTTGGGACTCCAAAAAATTAGTGACGACGAAGAAAACACAATAAACGCTCGATTTCGATGTTTACCGCCATTTCCTCAGATTACAGCTCAACGAGACTTGGCCGCGCGCGCGCACTAGTATCGTGACAGAATATGTGATTCGGGCTAAAGGGGTCAGCAACAACAATAAAAAAAATAAAAAAAAATAGACCCCTTAGCCGATGTTTTCGGGCTAACGTCGAACCTAACCGTATCGGTCACACGGCGACGATGACCCAAACAAACATACCATAGCAAACCCCCTAACAAAAACCTAACCAAAACTACAAAAAAATTGAATTTTGAAAATTAGGCTCTACAGACTTGAAGAAGTGATATTTGGTATGGCGTATAGCCCGCCACTGAGCATGTATATGACAAAAATCATTTCAAACAATTGTCACTAAATGCAGCAAACATAGAAACGTGATTAGAAATTAACCTCTACAACTGTAAGTTTTCCGTTACTTTAGACAAGAACATGAAACAGAAATAATTTATAGTTACTCACAATCATATTTCGCGATCTTCGACGCCAGATATACTGTGTGAACTGAATAAAATGTAATTGGACTCTTTTACCTGCGTTTCACGCTTGACCATACTCGCCACAACACAACTTCGAGCATGAAGGTTGACCAAAACTGTACGACTAAGTAATGGACCCGGTACGGACGAATGACTTAGAACCATGCAACAGGACTGCATTGCAAAATATGTTGTCATCGCCACAGCGCCAGAGTCAGCACTGAGCTGGTGGCGTTCGAATACCGCATATTGGAACATCCGGTTGCGGCCCTCAATATCCTCTCAAACGGATACACGACAAAATTGCAACGGACAAAATGACAATCGCAGAAAATGGCAAAGGTATAAAAAAGTAAACGTACCAAATGCATGGCAAACGGCCAAATATCAATCTGTCAAAATGACAACCGGACAAACTGGCAATATTTTTCAACGACTATCTTGACGCAAATATTGCTGAACTATCTCTCTCTATCTCTCTCAATTGGGATTAGGTCGATAAATATCACCGTTTTCAAATATTAATATCCTAGGTAGCATATGTGACCCAATTTCTTCAAGATTTGACCGTTTATTTTGTAATACTTTGTCTGGTCCCGCAAAATCCAATGATTGTGAACTTTTAATTTGCTATCTACTGTTCTAGCTCGATTATTGTTCTATGGTACCTATAATGACTAATGAAGTGTCTTTCATTTGACATGGCGCCGGCAAAGTCACTGAGAACTCTCACTCTCTCTCTTGTATCTAGCTTGATTATTAGATTATTTGGTGAATACAAAGACAGGTGGCAGGCATATTGTATTTTCAAAATTTTAGGGGTTTACATCAAATAGGATTCACTAAAACTTTTGACATGTTACACATGACATATGTTTGGATATAAATAGTTGAAAAACATTTTGTTGCAATTATTGGGTGATCTTAGTATGACTGGACTATGTAGTTCTAGATCAGTTGTTTTGATGCAAAGGAATCCACAGTTTTTATGATGGCTTTCGCTGATGTAACTTAAGTATCCTAAAAAGTCTGGGTTTCCTTGACGATTGTAGTGCCGACTCCCGTGGCTAAGACCTGTTCTTCGCAGCGATGACGTCGAGTTCCAGTTCCAGCATCACTTTCTTACGGTTTCATTACGGTGAGTAGTATAGAACACGTACTTAAAGTTAAGATATCCCCGGATGTAACTATGACGTCACAATTGGTGGTATGTAAGCGTGATTCTGATTGGTGGATGGCGAGGATTGGGGAGGATTGGGGCGGTGCTCATGGGTGATGAGGGGGCGTGGCCTATGAGTGCACTCATTGACCCCTCATTTGCATATTTTCAAAATGGCGGCTTGTTTTTGTATGTTAGGGGTGGTCGGTTTCAAAATGGCGGCCTGTTGTTGTCCACCATTTTGAAAATATGCAAATGAGGTCTCTGGGTTTTCAAAATGGCGGCCTGTAGTTGTCCACCATTTTGAAACACACCTTTGAGTGCACTTGACCTCATTTGCATATTTTCAAAATGGCGGCTTGTTTTTGTATGTTAGGGGTGGTCGGTTTCAAAATGGTGGACAATTGCACTTGTCTGACCTCCTCATTTGCATATTTTCAAAATGGCGACTTGTTTTTGTATGTTAGGGGTGGTCGGTTTCAAAATGGTGGCCAATTGCACTTGTTTCACCCCAGCCCTCATTTGCATATTTTCAAAATGGCGGCTTGTTTTTGTGTGTTAGGGGTGGTGTGTTTCAAAATGGTGGACAATTGCACTTGTCTCACCCCAGCCCTCATTTGCATATTTTCAAAATGGCGGCTTGTTTTTGTGTGTTAGGGGTGGTCGGTTTCAAAATGGTGGACAATTGCACTTGTCTCACCCCTCATTTGCATTTTGGAAAAACCCAAAGAATTTTGAACCCACCCACTCACATACCAGGTCAAAAAATGGTGATGCAGTCATGTCTGGCGGTGATTCGGTCTCGGGAAAAAGCTTCCGCGGAGAAAAAGTAGTCCCTAGATAAAATGGTCCGATGGGGTCGAGTGAGGTATCAAAGTGAAGCTTAGGTGAGCGGGCATCTAATGGGCTGGGTGTGGGATTGAAATATCGGCATTGTGCGCATGCGCGGTGGCCGAAGGGTATGAAAATAGCCTTTTTTGATGCTAGGGGATTGACTACTGGTCCGATGGGGTCGAGTGAGGTATCAAAGTGAAGCTTAGGTGAGGGGGCATCTAATGGGCTGGGTGTGGGATTGAACTATGGGCATTGTGCGCATGCGCGGTGGCCGAAGGGTATGAAAATAGCCTTTTTTTAGGTGTATTGATGATAATAAATTTTAAAGATCACATGTCCAACACATACTCACATAATGAAAGCAAGAATCGAACTTGCGTCCCCTCGAGATGAAGGATACCCGTCCAGGTTTCATTTTTTTGAGGTGTACTGAAATGCTCTCTCTATTGTGTGTCCCAACTACGGCGCATCACGTTGGGCACACCGGTTCTCGTCAGATCACCGAAGTTAAGCAGCGTTGAGCTCGGTCAATACTTGGATGGGTGACCGGGTGCTGTACTGGCTGGGCTGATCAGTGTCCAGAATAATAGGAACTGTGGACACTCTCGTGTTCTGGCACAGTGTAGGCACCGTCGTGATATGACTGAAACAATGTTGAAAACGACGTTAAATCCTACTCACTCACTCACTCACTCACTCACCCAACTAATCTATTGAGAACGTTTTGTCCGATTTTTGGAAAAATATATATTGTTGTGTTCTGAAACTTACGTCACTAGTACAATGCAAATATTATAGTATTCAGTTAAAATATTACCGAACAGCACTCAGTAGAACTATCTGTTTGAAACATTTTCTGTTTTGGGTGTCATTCTCTGGGTTAAATTTTGACGTCGCCAAGGCTGAGGGGGACTGTTCCCATATGTGCATAGGAGTGGGAGGTTGTCATTTTCTATTGTGACGTCAGGGTCAACGCTATGACGTTGCTACTGTGGTCAGTATTGATAAATTGTCTTTGTAACGTCTTATTGTGACATCATGGCATTATTGTTGTTTTGTGACACTGTGGAACTGTAAAAAATCCATGAATGGAAAAGAATGCCTATCAAACCTACGAGTATTGAACTGGTGCAAATCAACAATGGCTGACGCCAATATTTAACCCAGAGAATGACACCCAAAACAGAAAATGTTTCAAACAGATAGTTCTACAGAATGTTGTTTGCTAATATTTTGAATGAATACTATAATAATTGCATTTTACCAGTGACATAAGTTTCAGAACACAACAATATATATTTCTCAAAAAATCAAACAAAACGTTCTCAATAGATTAGTTGGGACACACAACTAATTTATGCCACAGTATCTATTTTTACAGCTGTCAACTGTTATGGTTTGGTCACAATGTTGCCATTTTCTCCCCTATATTTAGCGTCCACAAAAAGAAGAGTATATTACAGCAATTATGTTCAAGAAAACACCCCGCTAGAAAATTGTCTTCAAATTGTCTGTTGTTGTGGGAGTATAAAAAAATCCTGGTCAACAGGGGTGCGTATATTTCGTGCGACGCTATGTTGCCAATGCATTGAAATTTGAATAGGTTGTCTGCATGGGATTCAACGCAAGTATAGTACTAGCTTACCTGATAAAAGAGTTTAGTCCAGATGTATACCTATATCCATACTCCCGGGTGTTTGATGCATATCTGTGGCTGTTTTTTTCCTAGGTGGGTATAACACACCATGAAGCCTTCATCACCATGCATTCGTATGCTAATCGAAATTCACAGATATTTCCTTCGGTATAAAATCCGGCGCACACGAGAGATATCAGCTGAGCTAACGGCCTCAATTGCCTGTCAGCTCTGTTGTTGTTTCAGCGCACACGGTGAGCAAAAGTTTCAAGAAATTGATTTCAGTTCCCGCATAACGTCTTCTTCAAGTCCATTTTGAAGAGTCGAGCGTATGAATCGAGTCAAAATAACATGCCATTCATTGGCCTGTCCGGTAAAACTGCTGAGCTGTTTGGCTTGCGTTCACCGCACACGCTGCTCGCGAGACGAAATTAGTTTGATATTTTTTCCCCCGCCTCGCGGTTCAGCCAATGAACTATAAGAAAAACATACGTGTGTGCATATTAATAAACCACGGGCGCCTAAAAAATGAACACATTTCATTACACTGTAGCGAATTGTTGCCAGTGCACGTGTGAGTCAGTGCGTTTTCATATCCACCTCAAATTGACACGGAGAATTTCGTTACCATAGCCAGTAAATTGTAAGTTTATTGCGGAAAGAATTGATATTCCATAAATTCCTGCGGGAAATAGGAAGTACACATATTTTGAGATATATTTCTCAAGACAACCTTGTATTCATTGAAAATATAAATCGGCAAGTAGTAGACGAAGGGAAAATTGGAAAGTACTGACCATGCCCCAGAATACTTCATATGCATATCACGGCCTTAAGGCATATGTAAGATGTAATCTACATCACAGTTTAGTAGTATAAAAAGCGCAAGTCCTATTGACCTTGCCCCTTCCAAAGAAATAAAATCGGCTCTATTTTACAGGAGTATATACGCAGGTGACGTGGGTTGTCACGTCACTTCCGGGTTTTCACTAAACACTACCTCCAAACATACAAGAGTTGCAATGTTCAACCGCCGGGGTGTTTTCCCGCCCCAGCGCCCCGCAGCGCGCGCGCGCGTCATCCCGCGTCATCCCCGGCAGTGCGCGCGCGCGCGCGACGCGGGTCAAAAGGTCAAAGGGTCACCTCCAGGTCAGACGGTCCAATGTCCAATGAGACAATGTTGCGGTATCGCTATAGTCAGAGCTTGAGCACAAAAAAGGGGATTCTAGATGAACCTGGGAAAGATGGGCAGTTCCATTTGGACCAATCAGCGGTCGAGAAAAAGAGCCAATCAGCGGTCGAGAAAAAGAACCAATCAGCGATCGAACAATCAGCCAATCGAATTGGGGTATTCACGGTGTGCTTTCGCTGACGTCCGCGCCTACATCTGGGTTCTTGTATACCCGGGTAATGTTTTTCTGGACATGGATGGGTTACCTTTGGCTCCATTCTAGGCCACTGATTGACTAATACGGTGTTCAAAGCCACTTTCATGCATTATGCTCATAGAACTTATAGTCATAATCTATACGTGTTGGACGAGTCTCTTCACTCACCGTATACACGTACCTCAATGAAATGCCCGCTCCAAACCTAGACCAAAGACACGTACTTGGTCTGTAGGCTGATTTCATTGGCTCTCTATTTTTTACTATAGTGCTCTTGCCTTCTAAACTTGATGGGTTACATTTTGACCCCATCCTACACCACTGATTTCAGTTTGACTGAATCTCCACATTGGGCATTGATGCATTAGGAATAAAACACACAAGACAGGGGTTTTTGGTGAGATCTCATTTTTTTTTTATTCAGTGAACAACAACAACGTGAGAACAACCACGTGAAAACTCAAGCCCAGAACAAGGGGCTTGTAATTAACTGAAGCCCAGAACAAGGGGCTTGTAATTAACTGAAGCCCAGAACAAGGGGCTTGTAATTAACTGAAGCCCAGAACAAGGGGCTTGTACATTGAAGCCCAGAACAAGGGGCTTGTCATTAACTTAAGCCCAGAACGGGGCTTGTACATTGAAATGATGGGCGGCCCAGTCATAGACGAGTACATCGCGGTCCTCGGCCTGGGGGTACTCGTCAAACATCTGTACGATAGTAGATAAGGGTCTTCCCCGGCATCGATGGTACAGGTAAAACAAGCAATATTGTCCGCACACGCCACTGGTCAGGCTTTGCAACGTTTGACTGTTCCAACACCACGTCTCTGTGCCTTGATCCATGAAGTCTGTTAAATCGGGATGGAGGGGTGGCAGGCCGTACGGGTCAAAGTATTCCCCCTGCTGTTCTGTCAAGTACACGGCCACCCAGTGTTCACCGGGTCGATCCATCGGGTCCGTGTTGAGAACGTAAGCAGCCGGATACATACGGTCTAATGGAAACACATCTCGGGCGAACACCCCTTGAAAGACCCTACGTGTCTCTGGGTCATTCTCCAGCACGGTGGTTATCTGGTCTGTATCCATGTTAGGTGGAGAAGTCACACAGGACGTTGCGCGCCTTGTCCACTTGAATGATGTTGTCAAACTCGGCGTAGCAGATCACATTGACGGTGGTCCCAGGGCTCGTGCAAAGTGGATTTCCAACCGTAAATTGCCTTGCTTGGCGAGGGCCAGCTGATGGTCGTTCTCTAAGGTGGGGGTCAGATCGAAACAGAACAACGTGTATCCGTTCGCGTAGTCCTCCCGACTGATCATATTCCCTTCGTCCTGGTTGATTTGACCGGTGGCTGTAAACAGGCTCTGATAGGCTCGAATGAAATTCCTCCGCCCAAAGTTCGGGGTTAAGGCCGTGGCTGGCACCTGTTGTCCATCCACATGCAGGGCCACAAAATTGATGCCGAAATGTTTAAAGTCAAACGGATTCTCTGGGTAGGCTCCGCTGAAACTGGTATTTTCCACACAGGCCAGGATCAATCGCTTGGGTAGTTCCCCAGGAACAGGTTTTCTTTGTTGGCGCCCATATTTCCAGCAGGCACAGAGAACACTTTGGTTTGCACACGTCGGATAGGGTACTGGGCTGGTTTTGTTTCCAAGGCTTTCATGTGTCCCAATTGAACGGCTGGATTCGGTTTCACTTTTTGGACATACAGGACTGCGTCTTGGATGACAATCTTATAGTCCGCTACATGCCCCTCTACGTTAGTGGCCATCAAGGCGAAGGTGGGAGGCGCCCGTATCAGTCGGATTTTGATGGGGATCTTGTTCAAGAGGTACCGGTCTTGCATGAACATGTCTGCATGCAGTCGACCCATCATATCCACCGAGGCACTGTTCGCAGTGAAAGCCTTCCGTTTGTTATATCCCCCATTGTCCGCCGTGTCCATGTGCTCGGGCGTGTCCTTGTAGAATAAAGCGGTTGTCAGCTGAGATTTTTTTAGCCTCTCGGCCATACGACAACAGTGTCTCGATGTAGGCTCGATAGGGGTACGTGTTGGTGGAGTCACTGATGAGTTTGTCGCTGAGAAAAATATCCACCTGCTGAAACATCGAGTGCAGCCAGAGATTCGTCGGGCCCACCGTTGCTTGGTCAGCGAGTCTCGTGCCAGCTCCATTGACCACCTTTGCTTTCACATACAAGTAGGTATGGGCTAAATCCACATAGGCCGTATCCGCATTACTGATGGTGAACTCGATGGGCCCGGTTTCGTTGATGCTGGAGAGCAGGAGATGCTCCACCCATAATCCTTGTTCGACACTGGTTTGTGTGGGCGGCACGGTCCACAAATCAAATTCACTGTTGGTGGAGGGGCAGGACTCGGCGTGGATTAAGGCCATGTTTTAAGAAAAGATATCCTTTGTCTTCTTCGATGTGCGTCGTCGCTGGGTCGGTCGTCGACTGGTGCGTGGTCTCGGTGGGGCAGCTCTTTTATTCCCTACGGTGCGCGTTGTGCTTTGGCCCCCAAGACGCCTCCCGCTTCTTTGGCCCGCCGTTTCAAGGATTCTTTGGGTGCCGTACCCCCCAAGACATCACCGGCCACTTGTAGTCCACTGCGTACCGCTTGTTTGCCGATTGCTTTCACCCCACGCGTCACCAAGGGCAGGAACGTTTTCACAATGCTGCCGAGTATGTTCCACAGTCCATGTCCTCGTTGCATGCGTGCACCGCTAAAGACCGGAAAGCCACCCC
>JAVTVY010006875.1:0-42413 GCA_036873755.1 Hanleya hanleyi
GCCATCAGCTATTGGAAGACGAATGGCCTCTCGTGACAGGAAACCAAAGAGCTCAGTCTTGTTTTGATCAACACGAAGGAGGTCCTTCCAGTTCTTAGGCATGACGGTAAAGGGAGCCACTCTTTTCCTGACGCCCTTGCCCCTCTTCTGTCTGGTCGTGCCTTTCAGGCTGTCAGGTAGATATACATCCCAGACGAGATGCATGTCAATCACGTGATGGGGATCTTGACCAGTTCTTCTCCCACGAGAACCAGGCAGCCCCACCTGCATTATCAACAGGAGGAAAACTGCGCCTTGCAGTCAAAGCAGATCTACTACACTACCTGAAATCAGACCAAACCGAAACCACAAGCGCACCTGTGGTTGATGCCACAATCCTTGACGGAGCAGCTATTGTTCAAATGCTCAATCCTGTAGCGGCAAAGACCTTTCAAGAGTATGTGAACATAGTTTTTGCACCTTACATCTCCACTCAACTGGAAAAGGTCCACAGACTGGACCTCGTCTGGGATGTATATCTACCTGACAGCCTGAAAGGCACGATCAGACAGAAGAGGGGCAAGGGCGTCAGGAAAAGAGTGGCTCCCTCTACCGTCATGCCTAAGAACTGGAAGGACTTCCTTCGTGTTGATCAAAACAAGACTGAGCTCTTTGGTTTCTTGTCACGAGAGGCCATTCGTCTTCCAATAGCTGCTGGCAAGGAAATGTATGCAACATGTGGAACTGAGGTCCTGTGCTCTCCTGCCGAGTCCGACTTGACCAGCCTCGCCCCATGTTCACACGAGGAGGCGGACACTCGCATGCTTCTACATGTGGCAGATGCTGTGCAGAAGGGGATGAGGAAGGTGGCCATACGCACTGTGGATACTGATGTTGTGGTACTGGCTGTGGCTTCTTTCAACAACATCAATCCTGACGAGCTGTGGATAGCTCTTGGTACTGGATCCAGCTTCCGGTACATAGCTGTTCACCAACTGGCTGCCGCCATGAACCAAAGACAATGTGCTACTCTCCCCATCTTCCATGCCCTCACAGGGTGCGACACTGTGTCTTCATTCGCTGGCAGAGGGAAGAAGACTGCCTGGGAGATTTGGAAAGTCTTCCCAGAGGTGACTGATGCCTTTGAAGAACTCTTACGCATGCCAAGTGATGTCAGTGAGGAGTCAATGTCACTGCTGGAGCGCTTGGTTGTGCTGATGTATGACCGCACCAGTGACATCATGGAAGTGAACGATGCTAGGAAACAGCTCTTCGCACACAAGTCTAGGGCTCTAGAAAACATTCCCCAACGCAGGCAGCACTCCAGCATCACATCAAGCGTGCATCTCTCCAGGCCAACTGCTGGAACCAAACTCTGGTCCTGAATCCTGAGTTACCAAGCCCATCTGACTGGGGCTGGACAAAGGAGGCCTCTGGGTGGCAGCCTCTTTGGACGACACTGCCAGAGGCATCAAAATCTTGCCACGAACTGATCCACTGCAACTGCAAGAAGGGATGTACCGGCCGCTGCAAGTGCACCAAGGTTGCACTCAAGTGCACTCGGGAGACTGTTAGGTGCAATCAGACACCTTGACATTTATGCGTCTATATAGATAATGCGTCTGTATTACATGTACCGGTATGTACTATACATGTGTCTGAGGTCACTGACCTCACTGTACTTTAAGCTTATAGCCTTTGTTCAGTGCACATTGAAAATTAAAGTGCAGCAGATAATCATAACATACCTTTCTAATGATTCCCAAAACGGACAAACTGCACCAGAATCGTGAAAAAATGTAATTGAGGTCATTGACCTCTCACGGTCCTCAGAGATCAAATCTGCCTTACCTCCCGATCTGAAAATGAAGCTTATGGCATGTACTAACACTGGTAGAAATTTCATGCTTTAGTCATAATTTGCACAATTCTTATGATATGAGAGATTATCAGCTGTAATCGTGAAAAAATGTAATTGAGGTCATTGACCTCTCACGGTCCTCAGAGGTCAAATCTGACTTACCTCCCGATCTTAAAATGAACCTTATGGTATGTACTAACACTGGTAAAAATGTCATGCTTTAGTCATAATTTGCACAATTGTTATGATTATCCGCTGCACTAAAATGCACGAAAGACAAACAACGTCTGCGGCTCCCAGTGACTTGGGTGACAGGGGGTGTCTTCGTCGATGTTGTTGATGTTGTGATTATATATATATATATATATATATATATATATATATATATATATATATATTTTAAAGAATATAATTATTCCCCACCTTTTCATACACCACAATGACAGTGGATGTCATAAAAAATACTTTCTATACGCCCTACATCGATCTACATACCCCTCCTCTACTAGATCTCCATCTGTAAGATCAAGTGTGGTAACTCCAATGTTAAAGAATTCGCCACGAATCCCGGTACACGATCTGTGGTAATATATTCTCCACGGTAATAAAAGACTTTCGAAGACTTTTGAAATCAAGCCCGGACGGCTCCACGCCCGTTGAATTTTCACCATAGATCACGTCTTCTCATCCATTTACTGTTGGTTGTCTGTAGACACCCGGATTTCCCCGTGTACCGAGATTCGTGGCGAAAGTCGGTATACGGCTTTAACATTGTTTCCGCACTTGATATTACAGATGGAGATCTAATAGAGGAGGGGTATGTAGATACATGTACGTTTCAAATCCACCATTTCTGCAATCCTCGATGTCAAACACGAAGTAGGGTGAGGGAGCTGACTTGGGGGTCCAAGTCTAATGTTATAGGTCATTTAAGTAGGTCAAGTTTTCATCAAAAGTCGCCTATTGCACGTTCATGCCAAAAATCAAGGTTCTAATGTCAGCGGTTCTCTTTATTTTGCCGACGAAAGGATTCGGGTGGGCGGATGGACTCGCTGACTCACTCATTACCGGACAATTTGCAAATGAAAGCCTGCTTCGTAGGAATATTGCGGGAAGTAATGTTCTAACTGGAATCTTTCTTCTCTCCTTCTCGTCTTGTTTTTCCTGACCTAGTTTGTTTTATCGAGGCGCGCGAGTTTATGTTTGGTCCAGTGCCACCTGCGTGGATTTATTCATTTAGGTCAAATGAGCCTTATCACGTCACGTACACAATCAAAGCGCGTCATAACATATAGTTCGGAATTCAAACGACCTATTAGGTGAATAAAAACATTCTAAGAGTTCGGTATATGATAAATATATTATCAGGAAACCGTGTTGTTCCCGCACTTTGTATCAGCTCTCGATCTGGGAGTCTGAATATCGCAATATACGATGAAGATTTTATGCAGAAAATAATTTGTAGAGATTATTCTATGTAGGATCTTATATTGTAAATCTCTTAGTTTATTATATTGTGTACAATGAAGCACACTCTTGTACACTTCAATTAGTTCAAATCTTTCATCTTCGAGCAGTGATTCTCATTTATTGATTGCATCACTTTGTAAAGTGAATTCTGTATTTAAGATATTATAGAAGTTCCTATATTTGTGGTCATTGTCCATAGCAGAGAAAGTACTAGGTGTGACTCGTCCGAGATATGTCGATATAATAAAATAGTAGATTTTAGCAAAGCAAAAATATGATATAGGTCACATCGCTAGGTAACTGAGAGGTAACTAAAATTGTGGTAAGAGCAACAAGAAATAATTTTCGACTCACGTGTAGAAACAAATGTATTTTTCTTTTTACGCCGTAATGCTACTAAACTATGGTTGTATATAATTATACGAGTTCATTTATACACATATATATACTGGTGGTATAATAATATGAACACGTATGTCATAATTAACGCCTCACCGTGTAGAAAAAGAACGTTTTATTTTCACTCCATATGGATATTAGGCTATGGCTGTCTATAATTTCGTGTCATAAATTTCTACGAGTTCATTAACGCAAAAAAAATATTTACTACCGATGCTAATACAATGTATACAATAAAAGTTTTAGCTGTAACTAAACAACAAAAACATTTATCATATTTCCGCCTTCTTAGGAAACAATACTCGTATTTTAATATAAACTCAATACTGAATGAAGGTGAACACTTCCCCATAAAATATATCTTTTTTGCAACCACTTATGTCATATATTGTGACCAGCGTGAAAAACACAGTTGAAGTTGTAGTTGAACAGTATAGGTAAAATGTAGATTTCTCCAGGCATATTGCATTGGATATGGAGTTTTGTGAATGTAGCAGATACATTTTAAGACGGAAAAGGGGCAATATTTTACAGTATCATTTGAATGTAAATGTTATTCGTCTTAACATAGTCTTTTGGTACATGTGAGCTATCCTTTATGATATCGATGTTTTGCAGTACGACAATATATTTTTTAATCATTTTTTTATTTTTTTTTTATTTAAAGAAAACGTGTTAACCCTACCTGGCCTGGGGGGCGGAAAGTGCCCCCCAGTGAACTTTTCTCTGCTGCTCCGAAAACGACAAAACGGAGGAGGCTGAAACTTTTAAGTTTATCTTATTGGGGTCATTTTGAGGCTATCTTCATATACCCCCGGGCAGAGGATCATGGGTAAAAAATGGCGTCCATGTGGTATCTGCGAAAGTCGTGTTTTTCAATGTTTTCGCTCCATTTCTTCACATTTTCCTTGCCTAAAAGGCCTTGAAAGTATTTTATTCATGCCAAACTAATTATTCCATATTTTATTTGATATTTTTCGAGAGAAAAATCGGAAAATGAAAATTTCGAAAAATCGACCCCAAAAAGGCCGAAAAATGGCTTCCGAGAAGATGACGTCACTGTGACGTCATCGTGGCGGCCATCTTGGACTTTTTTACATTTCCCGGTAGAGCTTGAACCAAAAATAGTGTGTGGTAAGTTTCAGCGCTCTAACCTTAGTGGTAGAGAAAATATATAGGGGGGGGGCACTTTCCGCTCCTCCGCCCAGGCTGCGACACACCCCAAATCGCCCAGGCCAGATAGGGTTAATGGAAACGATTCGGCAGCAGAAACAATACATCCAGATACATATCAATCACTGGAACAATTCAAGCGAAACCTAAAACTAGTTTTTATAACTGTTTTGTAGTGTGCGAACATGGCAGTGTGGCTAACGTCACTGGACCAACGAAGTAGGGTTGGCATTAGGACTCCGACGCGCACTGAACTCTTGGAAATCTCCCCACCCCAAGTTGAAAGCATGCCTATATTATGATGGGCACAACCCAAGTCAGAATCACCAGAGATTTTCATCAAAAATCACCAGAAATTTTCATCAAAAGTAGATCAGCTCAGAACTTGCTGGTAACAGTCCCCTAATGCACCTTCATACAAAAAAATCAAGGTTCTAATGCCAACGGTTCTCCTTATTTTGCCGACGAAAGGATTCGGATGCACTCACTCACTCACTCACTTACTCACTACCGGACATTTTGCAGATGGTAGCCTACTTCGTAGGAAAAAAAGTGTTTATGCGATGTACATGGGTAGAAACAACATCAAGCAGATTGTCGATTATGAAAATAGTATAATGACGGATGTGTGACCTAAATACGTATCAAAGGTCAACAGTTCTAAAATTGTTCGATATGAAACCTCCTGTATCTGTACGAACCAGAATTGATCGGTCTTTCACAGACAAATACTTCCTCCGTATACTCGATAAGTTATAATGTGAGTTAGATATATCCAGTTGTGAAGTTGTAAAGTCAGTTTGACCTTTGACCTCAGAAACCTTTTCAGAGATATGGCGTATGAACTCGGTTCTGAATCTTAGAAAAGTATACTTTTCATTCAAGTAAGAGTGGAAATTGATCCCACTCAACACTTGAGTGAGATTTTCGCTCAACTAGAGTTACTTTTCACTCAACTTGAGTAGAGTGGAAATTAATCCCACTCAAGTTGAGTGAACTTGAGTGGTTTTAACGCAAGTTGAGTGAAAAGTAACTCAAGTTGAGTGAAAATTAACTCGAGTTTGAGTGAACAAGTACATTTCACTCAAACTTGAGTGGAACAGTTCACTCAAGTTTTTTTAGAGAGTATCAAACTATGTGATGTTGACCAGGGGTGTGTCCTCAGTATGATGTCCACATTGCTAGGAAATTACGAAGCTACAACATGGTGTGTATGCTCTACACATTCGTGAAATTCCGGGACTAGAAAATGAGGTTGGCTGTTATATGTAACAGCTGTTCTTTAATTGGATTGCAAAGTTTTCAGACAGTTTTATTGTTGTTTTAATCATGTGTGAAGACCCGAAAACATGACCATTAATTTACAATAATTGACTTAGTGGACTAGAACCTCAGAATTTGGTGTATCGGGTTGCATATAGGACTTGCGGCACAGGTACTATGCGCTGACAGTTAAATTAGTGTTGTGTTAAATAAGCGATATCAGATTTTAGGATAATTGATCACCTGTCATGTAGATGAATGTATGCACAAATCATCGCGTGATTGAAAGAGGGATAAACGTCACCAGGGCATTCATATATCCCGCGAGACTCGCTTCTTCAAGAAGAGATCTCGCTATCACGAAGGCGTGACTCTCTATTGGGATTGGTAACCAGGGTTTAGGTGTATTGACCAGAGATGTAGAGATAGACTTGGTGTACTGTTACGGACAAGAGCAAAGCTTCGCTGTCTGTCTAGCTGATTCCACGGTCGCCTTATTAAGTTATTGATATATTCCCCTAGCAGGAGTTAGTCGAGACGAAAATCGCGAGTATTAAGAGCTTCAAGGCTCATGTTACCTGATTAATAATCAATAATTGACGGATAGATATAATATAGACTGGTAACGAACACGGTGTATTATCATCGACCAGGCGACGACAAGACTCTACTCTCATAGTCAACGCTTCATATAACAGTATACGACGGAGAACGCGATATAATTACAAAGTGCTCAAAGCTGTCACATAGCCACCTGAACAATTCAATCGGATATAGAGAGAAGAGGTAAGTTTGCTTATCTTGTTGAACTTTTGTCTTCTAGTGTTACAGTTTGCCGTTTTCTTCGTAAAAGTTTGCCATTTTCCTCTCGTATTGGTTTAGGTTATAAACAAAATGACTTATTACATGTTCCCGAGGATCCCGCTGATTGCGTTTGGAACAACGTCTCCTGATGTTTTTTCTGTATTGGAAATAACTTGCAGGCAGTAGGTTTTGCTTTTTCTATGACAAGCACTATATCTTCAGCTTTCGTCGCATGTTTGATATTCGATTCTTCTTCTTCTTTGAGGGTTTAGGCAACTCATCTCAGATGTCTCTCAGGGAAGAGACCATGAAAGGCAGCGATTATCTAGATAATCATGTCCACATAAAATTGCATATTCATCAGCTGTTTTGTAATAGTGTTTCAAGTTATTTATTGGGCTACGACATGGTCATGGTGCTATCATTTGTGTGGGCTGATACAGGTTATCAGACTAACAGTTGTCTGTGAATCCTTGTTAATCCTTTCATTTCCTTCATATTACTTTACTCTAACCCTGCTGTAACTTCTCAATGATTTCGTCAGCCCGAACTGACGCCAGGTGGCTACGTGTACCAAGGGGTAAATGACGCATGCCCATGTCTTCTGGACGTCACGACGTTATAAATGTTCGTTTCATGACGCCACGTCTTCTTCACTTGTTGAAGCACTAGCGCCGCCTAGTGTGGCTGGTGATCCCCATTGTAATTCATTATGTTATATTGTCTAGATAAAGTAGTTAATTTTGTTTAGTGTGGCACTAAAGCAACGGTAATTTATCAAAATTCCATATCTGTAGGAACGTTGCGGCAAAATGACTGCAATCTGCACTTGTGTATTGTTCTGAGTTGCCATAGAACTGTACAGAACGTCATAGAAAGACACATGTATATAGTATGATACAAGGGGGACAATAGAACTGTAGAGAATGTTCCGGGAAGTTCTTTATCATTTTCTATAAAGTTCTATATGAAGTATATATATACATAAGAGTTTGGCTAAAGAAAATAGAGAATTCTTCAGCTTGCGACCAGACTGATATAACAGCTGTGATCAGCTGTGATTTGAATTGGATGACATGTGATAGTCTGAAGCCTTATTCATTATAGTTCCTTGAGTATCGGGCTTCTTAGTCGTTTACGGAGACGTTACAAAATGTTTGCGATAATGTTATGGGGCGACTGATTGGTATTCACTTGAAGTCACTTGAAGTCACGAGACTCGTAAAATCACGTGCTTATAGATGAGAAGACTGTCCATGTTAATATAGCTTGAAAACTTGTCAGTTATGATGAAAATTATTATTCTCGAGATAATAAGTTATTATGATCTTTTGTTGAAGTATATATGACAAGAAAACTTAAAATTAAAGAAAGAAGAATGGAATGCAGCCATGTAAGATGCCTCTTCCATAAGATTGTAACATGCATGTTCTCACAATGATAAACTATTATTATGGCACCAGGCATACAGCTTGTCCCGTCAATGTCATTTCTTATCTGGTCTTCGAATTTCTCGAATTTCTTTCGAATTTCTCTGAACCACATAATTAAATGCGGAATTTGGCCAAAGTAACTGACATATAAGGCGTAGCGCCGACATTATCAAAAAATCGTGCTATTCTCGATGGCAAGATGAGGTTCACCCTGCAAGATGAGGCTAACAGTTGGAACGCGCATGCTTAGCTGCACAGAATCTCGCAGGTCTATTCAATCGAAAAACTATGACTAAGACATAAACTAATTCCGATATCACGTAATATTCGATTAGTGGTACATACATAATGGGGTACAAAATAGTAAATTATGAAAAAATTTATTAGCTTACACCGTAATAACACAAATATACATCCAGCACAAACGGTGTCTCTTAGCGTTGAGAAGGTCGTACGGGAGGTGCAGAGCTCCCTCAACTTAAGAGTGGATTTAAGAAGATGTTACGGGTTCTTTCAATTTGCCAGGTGTTCTTGAATAGCACTCCTTCCCTTAAGATGATACCGGGTGGAGGATACTCAGGCATTACCATCCCTTTGTGAATGAGGCCCTGTGATATTGAAGGAGGTTGTCTTGTATACACTCTAAAAACGCAAATGTTATATTTAACATCTAGAGAGCTGGAGGAGGGAAATCATTTAGAAAGTGTTATTTCACCACTTTTAAGTGCTGAATGCAACAGATTAAAATTAAAAAATTTTAAATAAAAGAGGCCGTAATAGAACCGTGACGTACATCTTTAGTGAGCCAAAATCCGCTACTCATACAATCAGTTACCCCCCCCCCCTATCTGGCCCGAACTTTGTGTTACTTTGTGGTATATTTTGATAATTAATCATACTCATGACTGACTGCTGATGACTTTGCTACGTCTCGAGCTGGGTGACGTAGTATTATCGTCTCCTTATTTATGCACGTCACAGTCTTTCATAAAAAGAAAAATATTTTTAATAAAATTTTAAATAAAAGAGGCCGTAATAGAACCGTGACGTACATCTTTAGTGAGCCAAAATCCGCTACTCATACAATCAGTTACCCCCCCCCCCCTATCTGGCCCGAGCTTTTTCAGACCTGTCCAGGCCTGGGGGACCCCCCGCGACTAAATATTTTTCTCAACCCTTGGGCTAGGGAGCTGAAACTTACCCCACTATACCCCTGGGTAAATTTCTACAAGAAAATGTATAAAAGAATTCAAGATGGCCTCTTTGATGGCGTCACAGTGACGTCATTTTCAGAACAGGCATTTTTGGTCGATTTTTCTGTCAGATTTTTCGAAATTTTAAATTTGTGTGTTCTCCTTGCAAAAGCTCATGATAAATTAGTAAATAATAGTCTGATGTGAAATAAAATAGATTTTACCCAGTTTTGAGGAAAAATGTAAAAAAAGAATAACTTTTCAGGTATAACACATGGCCGCAGGTTCGATAACTTGGTCTGCGGTTCGCAGTTAGCGGTTAGCTATTCAAAGTTGAAACCGAGGGACCAGTCAGTATTTGATTCCAACAGACAAATCATTAATATAACCACTTCTATGACGAATTAAGGCTCCATATTTGGTACATAGACTATACTCAACGTGCCCTACAAGATGACGCAATTAGTTTGTCTCTACATCGCCAGGGGGTGCTGATCTGAACAGCAGTCTGAACCGCAGTCTGGTAAATATAACCACTTCTATGACGAATTAAGACTCCATATTTGGTACATAGACTCTACTCAACGTGCCCTATAAGATGACGCAATTAGTTTGTCTCTACATCGCCAGGGGGCGCTGATCTGAACCGCAGTCTGAACCGCAGTCTGAACCGCAGTCTGGTGAATATAACCACTTCTATGACGAATTAAGACTCCATATTTGGTTTAAACGTAATTTATTTGACACACGGGAAACACTTTAAGCTCGAGGCTTATACCGTGTCTCCAAATTGTTCATAAAACACATTTTACAATGTTTTGGATAAATATGTACAATAGGAGATGTGGAAGATATCTGTATAGAACAATATATAGATTTACCTGTCCGGGATGATGTGTACCGAATGATTACATAATAATATAAAATGATTGCATTATTAACAGTGATATCGACATGTAGGAGAGGATTGGTCGTCCAGAAGATGCTAGTACGGCACGCTTGGATGCGCTTTGTAGGGTAAACATAACAAAGAGGTAGTCAAAAGGATGAAAATATTGACATTAAAACCGTTTTGTTGACGTTATGTACTCACATACATTCAAGGCAATCAAGTCGTTTATTGCATTGCTGATAATATTTGGTACATAGACTATACTCAACGTGCCCTACAAGATGACGCAATTAGTTTGTCTCTACATCGCCAGGGGGCGCTGATCTGAACCGCGGTCTGAACCGCAGTCTGGTAAATATAACCACTTCTATGACGAATTAAGGCTCCATATTTGGTACATAGACTATACTCAACGTGCCCTACAAGATGACGCAATTAGTTTGTCTCTACATCGCCAGGGGGCGCTGATCTGAACAGCAGTCTGAACCGCAGTCTGGTAAATATAACCACTTCTATGACGAATTAAGACTCCATATTTGGTACATAGACTCTACTCAACGTGCCCTATAAGATGACGCAATTAGTTTGTCTCTACATCGCCAGGAGGCGCTGATCTGAACCGCAGTCTGAACCGCAGTCTGGTAAATATAACCACTTCTATGACGAATTAAGACTCCATATTTGGTACATAGACTATACTCAACGTGCCCTACAAGATGACGCAATTAGTTTGTCTCTACATCGCCAGGAGGCGCTGATCTGAACCGCAGTCTGAACCGCAGTCTGGTAAATATAACCACTTCTATGACGAATTAAGGCTCCATATTTGGTACATAGACTATACTCAACGTGCCCTACAAGATGAAGTAATTAGTTTGTCTCTACACCGCCAGGGGACGCTGATCTGAACCGCAGTCTGAACCGCAGTCTGGTAAATATAACCACTTCTATGACGAATTGAGACTCCATATTTGGTATATGGACTATACTCAACGTGCCCTACAAGATGACGCAATTAGTTTGTCTCTACACCGCCAGGGGGCGCTGATCTGAACCGCAATCTGGACCGCAGTCTGGTAAATATAACCACTTCTATGACGAATTAAGAATCCATTTTTGGTAATAGACTATCCTCAACCAACCTTATTATATGACTAATTTAATTTGTCTCTAAGTCGCCTAATCTATTCTGAAAGAACATGTATACTGCTACACAATAACAACTATTTCTGTAGATCTACACTATTCCGAACAAATTTGTATACAGTTACATTACACCATTAATTTCAGATTGGCTCTCGGCTTCGTTTTTCGTACATCATCATGCAACAGTAAAAAAAAACAATTGAAAAGATATTCGATAGGGAGAGGCCTGATTGGTGGACTTTTCCTGAAAACTAAGCTGCGCGCCGCTATCAGTATACCGTAATCTGAAAGACCGTGCCTACAGCTACACCATCAACTTAACTTTAGACCGGAGCACAACTTTTGTTTTGGCATATAAATGTTCACCATATAAATGAAATTACAAATAATAGTGAGTTGTGGTATAATTTCCCTAAATTTCTTTAAAACTAAGCGTCACGCCGCTGTGGATCTACACTTTTCTGAACAAGCATTTATACAGCTATACCATATCATTAATTTCAAAGTGGAGCGCGGCTTTATTTTTTTAATACTATCTCGAAACGTTAGAAAAGATGAAAAAGATATATAACGGGAAGAGGTATAATTGATGGGCTCGTCTAAACTAAGATGCGCGCCGCTCTGATTTGACTTTATTCCGAAAGACCATGTACATAGCTACAGCATACAATTAAGTTCAGACCGTTGCGGTATGATTTCTCTTTAAAACTAAGCTAAATTTACACTACTCGAAAGACCATGTAGCTACAGCACACCATAAATTTCAAAGCGGTGCGCGGCTTTGTTTTGACACATAAATTTCCAGCCTTTAAAAAAAAGAATTGAAAACGCTGGCATGTGTTGGCGCGCCGCTGTGGATCTACAGCATTCTGAACAAGCCCGTATACAGCTACACCATACCATTAATTTCAGAGCGGCGCGTGGCTTTGTTTTTATATATTATATCGAAACAGTACAACACATGAAAAATATATATGATGTGGTGAGCGCCACTCTAAATTTACAGTAATCTAAAACACCATGTATGTAGCCACACCATGCCATGAATTTCAAAGCGACGCACGTCTTTGTTTTGAAATTTAAATTTGCAAGCTTCAAACGAAAATTTTAAAAATGCTGGGTCGGGTTGGCGCGCTGCTGTGGATATACAGCATTCTGAACAAGCCCGTATACAGCTACACCATACTATTAATTTCTCGGAGACGCGCGGTTTTTTATATCACCATTAAAAATCTACACTATACCATTAAGTACAGAGCGGCGCGGCTTTGATTTGTCATATAAATTTCCACCCTTTAAAAGAAATTAGGAAAAGATGTGAGTTGTGGTATAATTTCTTTTTAAAACTGAGCGGCGCGCCGCGGTGGATCTACACTACTCTGAAAAAGCCTTTATACACCTATACCATACCACTGATTTCAGAGTGGACCGCTGCTTTCTTTCTTATATACTATCTCGAAACAGTAAAAAATATGAACAAAAGTTTAAACTAAGCTTCACGCCGCTCTGAATTTACTCTATTTTGAAAGACCCTGTATGTAGCTACACCATACCATTAATTTCAGAGCGGAGCGGTTTTGTTTTCGACATATCAATTTTAAACCTTAAAAAGAAACTTAAAAACAAATGCTGGGTTGTGGTATAATTTATCGACATTTCTTAACCCTATCTGGTCGGGGGGCTCCTCCCCCCGTTGGTTTTTGCTTCTATCTCCAGAACGACAAAAAATTGAGGAATGAAACTCCGTGACTTTTTAGACTGTCGTATTGGGGTTATTTTGAGCCTATTTGCATGATCCCGCGAGTAGAGGATCATGGGTAAATTCAAAATGGCGTCATGTGGGTACCAGAAAAGTGATGTTTTCCTTATATTTCTTCAAAAAATTTGCCTTTCTTTATGGAAAAGTGACTATTTTATTTCATATCAGATTATTATTTACTAATTTATCGTGCAGTTTTTGCGACGAAAAAATAAAAATAAAAAATAAAAAAATTCTGACCGAAAATCGTCCGAAAATGCTTGTTTTGAAAATTACGTCACACTAACGTCATCATGGAGGACATCTTGGATTTTCTTAAATTTTCTTGTAGAACTTGACCCATTGACCCAAAGATATAGTGTGGTCAGCTCTCTAGCCTTAGCGATAGAGAAAATATATAGGGGACACTCTCTACCCCCCCCATGCTGCGGTACATCCCTAAATCGCCCAGGCCAGATAGGTTTAATAACTAAGCGGCACGCCACCATTGATCTATACTATTCTGAACAAGCCGTGTATACAGCTACACAATACCATTAATTGCAGAGCGGCGCGCGGCTGTTTTATATATTCTCGCACCATTAAAAAATAAAAAAGATAAATGATTGGTCTTTTCATCTAAACTAAGATGCGCGCCGCTCTAATTTTCAACTAATCTAAAAGACCACGTATGTAGCTACACCATACCATAAAGTTCCAAGCGGCGCGCGGCTTTGTTTTGACATATAAATTTCCAGGCTTTGAAAGAAAAATAACAAAATGACTGGGTTGCGATGGCGCGCCGCTGTGGATCTACAGTATTCTGAACAAGCCTGTATACGGCTACATCATAATATTAATTTCAGAGCGGCGCGCGGTTTTGTTTTTATACATTATCTCGAAACAGTACAAAACGTTGAAAAAGATATATGATGTAGATAGGTATATTTGACGGACTTTTCCTCCAAACTTAGCGCCGCGCCGCTATGGATTTACACTATTCTGAACAAGCCGTGTATACAACTACGTCCATACTGTTAGGCTTTTTGTCTAAACTAAGCTTCTCGCCGCTCTAAATTTACAGTAATATAAAACATCATGTATGTAGCTACACCATACCATAAATTTCAAAACGGCGCGCGTCTTTGCTTCGAAATATATATTTGCAGGCTTTAACAGAAAATTAGAAAAATGTTGGGTTGTGGTGGCGCGCCGCGCCGTGCAACCTGCTACAACAGGCCATTGATTTCAGAGCGGCGCGCCACATCTTTTGTTTTATATCATCTCGCAAAAATGAAAGATATTGCCACGGCACTGTAGCGCTCATCTGGCTATAACTGGAGAAAGTGGCTGCGAGAAATTTTTACTGAAGAACTGCAATAGATGATTTTCTAACTTGCGTTGTCTCCCCTGAACAAAATGGCAACATAGTCGATTTCACAGGAGGTCAAGCTGCAAATTCATGATTGTAATTGGAGGTTATGGAATAAAGCCAATTATACCAAAATATAATGTGTGATTGTCAGTAAGCTGTATAAGCAATAACCAGAACCAATTTTTATTATGTGATTGCAGTCGTTCGTCCGTCTGTCCACTTCGTGTCCGGACAGTACATTGGACAGTTTTTAACCTACGATTCCAATATTTTGTGGGTATATGCACCAGGGGGAGACATGTCGAGTACGAAATATGTGCGACTGGGTTGTTACGATGGCAATGAGATGTAACAGGACATTTTTCCAATGAAAGTAATCTCTGGTGAGGTATGGCCTAACCAAGAGATACCCCATCTGTCTGCGAAGATGTAAAAGATAGTGCCACGGCACTGTAGGTCATCTGTCTGTAACTGGAGAAAGTAGCTGTGAGAAATTTTTACTAAAGAACTGCAATAGATGAGTTTGTAACTTGTGTTGTCCCCCCTGAACACTATAAAATGATCCATGCAGTTATTTCCTGAGATTTTATGATAAAGTTTCATGGGAAATTCAAGATGCGGCAATATTGGATTTTCGAAATGAACCAAAAAAAGGTATCTTCCACAACTGGACCACAAGGGGAACCTGTGTATCAACATCCATGCAGTAATATCCTAAGAATTTACGATAACAAAATTTCATGGGGAAATCCAAGATGGCCACCTGGTGGCCATATTCGATTTTTCAATCAGACCATATATGGTATCCTGCACAGCTAGACCCCAAGGGCAACCTCTGTACCAAATTTGAGAAAGATCCATGCAGTAGTTCTGAGAAATCACGATAACAATGTTTCATCTGGAAATCCAAGATGGCCGTCTGGTGGCCATATTGGATTTTTCAATCAGACTACAAATTGTATCTTGCGCAACTAGACCCCAAGGGGAACCTCTGTACCAAATTTGAGAACGATCCATGCAGTAGTTCCTGAGAAATCGCGATAATGTTTCATCTGGAAATCCAAGATGGCCGCCTGGTGGTCATATTGGATTTTTCAATCAGACCGCAAATTCTATCTCGCGCAACTAGACCCCAAGGGGAACCTGTATATCAAATTTGAGAAAGATCCATGCGGTTCTTCCTGATAAATCATGATAACGAAGTTTCATAGGGAAATCCAAGATGGCCGCCTGGTGGCCATATTGGATGTTCGAATCAGAGCAGAAAAGGTATCTTGCACAACTAGACCCCCAAGAGGAACCTGTGTACCAAATTTGAGAAAGATCCATGCAGTAGTTAACGAAAAATAATGACAAGATTTCACTGGCAAATTCAAGATGGCCGCCTGGTGGCCATATTGGATTTTTCAATCAGACCACAAATTGTATCTTGCACAACTAGACCCCAAGGGGAACCTCTGTACCAAATTTGAGAAAGATCCCTGCAGTACTTCCTGAGAAATCGAGATAACAAGGTTTCATTTCGAAATCCAAGATGGCCGCCTGGTGGCCATATTGGATTTCTGAATCAGACCACAAAAGCATCTTGCACAACTAGACACTAAGGGGAACCTGTGTATCAAATTTGAGAAAGATCCATGCAGTACTTCCTGATAAATCACGATAACGAAGTTTCATAGGGAAATCCAAGATGGCTGCCTGGTGGCCATATTGGATGTTCGAATCAGAGCAGAAAAGGTATCTTGCACAACTAGACCCCAAGGGGAACCTGTGTACCAAATTTGAGGAAGATCCACAAAGTAGTTCCTGAGAAATTGCAATAACAATGTTTCATGGGGAAATCCAAGATGGCCGCCTGGTGGCCATATTGGATTTGTGAATCAGACCACAACAGGTATCTTGCACAACTAGACCCCAAGGGGAACCTGTGTACCAAATTTGAGAAAGATCTATGCAGTAGTTCCTGAGAAATCGCGATAACAATGTTTCAATGGCAAATTCAAGATGGCCGCCATGGCGGCCATATTTAAAATCGTATCGACACGGCATGAACAAATTATGGTGTCCTCATTGGGGGGACCATGCATGCCAAGTTTCAGCTTAATCGGCCGAGCGGTTTCAGAGAAGAAGATGTTTACGCACGACGCACAACGGACGACGGACGACGCACGACGGACGACGGACAGTCAGGCCATGACATAAGCCCATCGGGCCTTCGGCCCAGATGAGCTAAAAACATAAATGGGGAGAGGTATGAATTTTTCTGCGCTTAGCGCTGAATTTACTCTATTCTGAAAAATCATGTATATAGCTACATCATACCATTAATTTCAAAGCAGTTCGCGGCTTTGTTTTGACATACATCTCCGACCTTTAACAGAAATTTAAAAAAAATACTGCGTTGTGGTATAATTTATCGACTTTTATTTAAAACTAAGCGACATTCCTCTGCAGATCCACACTATTCTGAACAAGCTTGTATAGAGCTACACCATATCATTAATCCCAGAGCGGCGTGGGGCTTTTTTGTATATATCATCTCGCAACAGTAAATAAATAAAAAATATATATCATAAGGAGAAGTATAATTGATGGACTTTTTCTCAAAACTAAGCTGCGCGCTACACTGAATACTGTATTTTGAAAGACCGTGCATACATCTGCAACACAAATTTCAGAGCGGTGCGCCGTGTTTTTTTTCGGTTTAATTTCAAAACGTTTAAAGAAAAAACAAACAAACAAACAAAAACAAATAGGTAGGGATTAGGTAAAATTTAAAAAAAAAACGTCACAGGTCGATCTTTATCTACTTTATTTTTTTCGAAATTTTCAAAAAGCAAAACAAAATATGTTGGATATATATAATTTCTAGAATTTTTTTTAAGTAAGAGGCGCGTCGCTTTGCATCTACACCATTCTTATCAAGCCTGTATACAGCTACACCATACAATTAATTTCAGAGCGCCGCGTTTTTTGTTTTTGTAATATATATATAATATTGAAACAGTATAAAATGAAAGGAAATATAATACGAGAGATATAATTGATGGATACTTCGTCAAACCTAAGTTACGCGCCGTTCTGAAAGATGTATACTGCTACACTATAAAATTAATTTCACAGCGCCGCGCGGCTTAATTTTTGACATGTGATTTATAAAAAAAAATAAAAAAATATGCTGGGTTTTGGTATAATCTCTTGACTTTTCTTTAAACTAAGCGGCGCGCTGCTGTGGATGTACTCTGTCCGAACAAACCTGTACACAGCTACACTATACCAATAATTTCAAAGCGGTGCGCCGTTTGTCTTTTTCTGTTTAAATTCAAAACGTTTAAAGAAAATTTTAAAAAAGGCAAATAGGTTAGTGGTAGGGTAAAATTGATCGAATTTTCGTCCAAACTAAGTCGCGGGTTGCTCAGGACCGACTCTATTCTCCAATAACATATATATAGCTACACCATAAAACTGATTTTAGAGTGGCGCACGGCATTTTTACTCATAATTTTGAAACTTTGAATGAAACAAAACTAAATATGATCGGTGGGTATAATTTCTCGACTTTTTTTTAAACAAAGCGGCGCGCCGCAGTGGATCTACACTATTCTGAACAAGCCTGTATACAGCTGCACCATACCAATAATTAAGAGCGGTCTGCGATTTCGGTTTTTATATACTGTGTCGAAACATAAAAAAAAAGATATATTATGAGGAGCGGTATAATTATTGGACTTTTCGTCTAAAGTGACTTGCGCGCCGCTCTGCATTTACTTTGTCCTGAAAGAACATCAATGTAGCTACACCTTACCACTAATTTTCGAGCGGAGCGCGGCTTTGTTTTGACATAAATTTCCAGTCTTTAAAAGAAATTTAAAAAATCCTGGGTTGTGGTAAAATTTCTCGACTGTTCTTTAAAACTATGCGGCGCGCCGCTGTCCATCTACTCTAATCTGCACAAGCCTTTTTACAGCTACACCAAATCTTTTAGTTTAGACGATGCGGCATTGATTTTTACGGAAGCGTATTAGTGCCAGTGTGGAAAAAAAATTCCGAGATTCATCTCCTAATTAGGACTTAATATCTCCTAATTAGGACTTATTATCTCCTAATTAGGACTTAATATCTCCTAATTAGGAGAAAATTTTATCTCCCAATTAGGAGATAATTATCTATGGGCTATAGGATACAAGGTGCACCACAGGTGTGTGTGCGCATGCGTACGATGACGTCACTTCCGAGCTCCGAGAGCTCCAAGCTCAGGCTCCGGAGCTCCGGGAGTGAGGCATGCCCAACGCTCGTCTTAAGGCAGTGATGCCCTAAACGCAGTGACGCTCTAACGCTAGTGGGTGAGTGAGCGAGTGAGTGAGTGAATGCGCGGGCTTCGAGATCCCGACTGCCCCATCCACGAGCTGAATGGCGACCCCACGCACAGGTCCATCATGAAGACCAAGCGTCACTTGGAAGAGTATATGGGGTTACCACCCACCGAGGCTCTGGAAAATGCAATCAAAATGCGCAAACAGCTGTTTCAGGACATGCTGACTGAACGGTATCCTGGCCTGCCGGCAATGCTTAGGTCACACCGAAAGAAGATTGAAGGAAGGCTTCTGATTGGACAAGAGCCTACTTGAAGTATAAACATACCCAACGCGGCTCACCCAGGATGGGTATGATGTACTGGAGGGGAAAATAAAATGATTGACCTGTCATCCTTGTTGTTTTCTCAACGGTATCATGGTATTATGACGCAAGGGAATCGACCACCAGCGTATTAAAATCTCGTTGACAAGGGACTACTTTCTGTGCGCGGAGGCTTCTCCACGGACATGACCGCATCACCGTCGGACATGACCGTATCACCCCGGAGGAATACATCCTCAGACGTCACTTGTGGTCACGTGACCGGAAGTGGCCTTTGCCGGAACTATAGCGACCTTGACCATTCCATTGGGGTAAACCATTCCTTGCATAACAACCTATCGCATGCTGATAGAAAAATACGAACGTAGCGTGCAAGATCTATGGCGCTACGTTTCGTAACTTGTGTCTAATACCGCTTAACCCGGGGCTAGGGGCCGTATGAACCCATGTACTTCAAGATCCTCATGGTACTCATATGAACGGTCACAATCAAAGCGTGACTGAGATACATCATTCTTTAGATGACGACTTTACAACGAATATTATGGATTAAGAATACTGATCAGCGATACGGATTTGATATTTTTGGAACATCATGATGTCTTGCCGGCATCATTGAAAACTGTTGACCGCTTCTCTCTTGCAAGAAACAAGCCTATGTTTATGTATACTATGATTGTCTTTTTGAATTTGGTGCTAATACTGTTATATGGAATATGGAATAGGTCTTTGGATTATGGGCGCGGATATTCTCTAATGGACGACGGCTGGATTATGAATGACGGACTAGACGCTTGTAATTGTACAACTCTCGACTAAAAGTGGTTTGGTCAAAGGTCAAGTTGAGCCGGGGTTACGGTGCTTTGCATACTACTCACGATATAGCTGATAAATGGGGCAACAACTGATCACAATTATCTCCTAATAATTTTCTCCTAATTAGGAGATATTAAGTCCTAATTAGGAGATAATATGTCCTAATTAGGAGATAATTATCATCTAATTAGGAGATAATTATCTCCTAATTAGGAGATAATAAGTCCTAACTAGGATATAATAAGTCCTAATTAGGAGATAATTTTCTCCTAATTAGGAGATATTATGTCCTAATTAGGAGATAAATCTCGGAATTTTTTTTTTCACACTGGCGCTAATACGCTTCCGTAGATTTTCATATACTTCCTCGAAGCAGTAAAAAATATGAAAATTTATATTATTTGGAGAGGCTTAATTGGAGAACTTTTCGTCTAAATTAAGCTGCGCGCCGCTCTGAATTTACTCTATGCTGAAAGACCGTGTATGTAGCTACACCATGCCAGTAATTTCAGAGCGTCGCGCGGCTGCGTTTTTGACATATACGTTCGAACCATTCAATCTAAAAAATGCTGTGTTTTTATTTATTTTACTGTTTTGAGATAGTATATAAAAAAAACGAAGCCGCGCGCCGCTCTGAAATTAATGGTATGGTGTAGCTACATACATGGGCTATAGGATACAAGGTGCACCACAGGTGTGTGTGCGCATGCGTACGATGACGTCACTTCCGAGCTCCGAGAGCTCCAAGCTCAGGCTCCGGGAGTGAGGCATGCCCAACGCTCGTCTCAAGGCAGTGATGCCCTAAACGCAGTGACGCTCTAACGCTAGTGAGTGAGTGAGCGAGTGAGTGAGTGAATGCGCGGGCTGAATGGCGACCACACGCACAGGTCCATCATGAAGACCAAGCGTCACTTGGAAGAGTATATGGGGTTACCACCCACCGAGGCTCTGGAAAATGCAATCAGAATGCGAACTGTTTCGGGACATGCTGACTGAACGGTATCCTGGCCTGCCCGGCAATGCTTAGATCACACCGAAAGAAGATTGAAGGAAGCTTCTGATTGGACAAGAGCCTACTTTAAGTGTAAACATACCCAACGCGGCTCACCCAGGATGGGTATGATGTACTGGAGGGAAAATAAAATGATTGACCTGTCATCCTTGTTGTTTTCTCATCGGTATCATGGTATTATGACGCAAGGGAATCGACCACCAGCGTATTAAAATCTCGTTGACAAGGGACTACTTTCTGTGCGCGGAGGCTTCTCCACGGACATGACCGCATCACCCCGGAGGAATACATCCTCAGACGTCACTTGTGGTCACGTGACCGGAAGTGGCCTTTGCCGGAACTATAGCGTCTTTGACCGTTCCATTGGGGTAAACCATTCCTTGCATAACAACCTATCGCATGCTGATAGAAAAATACGAACGTAGCGTGCAAGATCTATGGCGCTACGTTTCGTAACTTGTGTCTAATACCGCTTAACCCGGGGCTAGGGGCCGTATGAACCCATGTACTTCAAGATCCTCATGGTACTTATATGAACAGTCACAATCAAAGCGTGACTGAGATACATCATTCTTTAGATGACGACTTTACAACGAATATTATGGATTAAGAATACTGATCAGCGATACGGATTTGATATTTCTGGAACATCATGATGTCTTGCCGGCATCATTGAAACTGTTGACCGCTTCTCTCTTGCAAGAAACAAGCCTATGTTTATGTATACTATGATTGTCTTTTTGAATTTGGTGCTAATACTGTTATATGGAATATGGAATAGGTTTTTGGATTATGGGCGCGGATATTCTCTAATGGACGACGGCTGGATTATGAATGACGGACTAGACGCTTGTAATTGTACAACTCTCGACTAAAAGTGGTTTGGTCAAAGGTCAAGTTGAGCCGGGGTTACGGTGCTTTGCATACTACTCACGATATAGCTGATAAATGGGGCAACAACTGATCACAATTATCTCCTAATAATTTTCTCCTAATTAGGAGATATTAAGTCCTAATTAGGAGATAATATGTCCTAATTAGGAGATAATTATCATCTAATTAGGAGATAATTATCTCCTAATTAGGAGATAATAAGTCCTAATTAGGATATAATAAGTCCTAATTAGGAGATAATTTTCTCCTAATTAGGAGATATTATGTCCTAATTAGGAGATAAATCTCGGAATTTTTTTTTCACACTGGCGCTAATACGCTTCCGTAGATTTTCATATACTTCCTCGAAGCAGTAAAAAATATGAAAATTTATATTATTTGGAGAGGCTTAATTGGAGAACTTTTCGTCTAAATTAAGCTGCGCGCCGCTCTGAATTTACTCTATGCTGAAAGACCGTGTATGTAGCTACACCATGCCAGTAATTTCAGAGCGTCGCGCGGCTGCGTTTTTGACATATACGTTCGAACCATTCAATCTAAAAAATGCTGTGTTTTTATTTATTTTACTGTTTTGAGATAGTATATAAAAAAAACGAAGCCGCGCGCCGCTCTGAAATTAATGGTATGGTGTAGCTACATACATGGGCTATAGGATACAAGGTGCACCACAGGTGTGTGTGCGCATGCGTACGATGACGTCACTTCCGAGCTCCGAGAGCTCCAAGCTCAGGCTCCGGGAGTGAGGCATGCCCAACGCTCGTCTCAAGGCAGTGATGCCCTAAACGCAGTGACGCTCTAACGCTAGTGAGTGAGTGAGCGAGTGAGTGAGTGAATGCGCGCGCTGAATGGCGACCACACGCACAGGTCCATCATGAAGACCAAGCGTCACTTGGAAGAGTATATGGGGTTACCACCCACCGAGGCTCTGGAAAATGCAATCAGAATGCGAACTGTTTCGGGACATGCTGACTGAACGGTATCCTGGCCTGCCCGGCAATGCTTAGGTCACACCGAAAGAAGATTGAAGGAAGGCTTCTGATTGAACAAGAGCCTACTTTAAGTGTAAACATACCCAACGCGGCTCACCCAGGATGGATATGATGTACTGGAGGGAAAATAAAATGATTGACCTGTCATCCTTGTTGTTTTCTCATCGGTATCATGGTATTATGACGCAAGGGAATCGACCACCAGCGTATTAAAATCTCGTTGACAAGGGACTACTTTCTGTGCGCGGAGGCTTCTCCACGGACATGACCGCATCACCGTCGGACATGACCGTATCACCCCGGAGGAATACATCCTCAGACGTCACTTGTGGTCACGTGACCGGAAGTGGCCTTTGCCGGAACTATAGCGTCTTTGACCGTTCCATTGGGGTAAACCATTCCTTGCATATATATTGGTTATATTTACCAGACTGCGGTTCAGACTGCGGTTCAGATCAGCGTCCCCTGGCGGTGTAGAGACAAACTAATTGCTTCATCTTGTAGGGCACGTTGAGTATAGTCTATGTACCAAATATGGAGCCTTAATTCGTCATAGAAGTGGTTATATTTACCAGACTGCGGTTCAGACTGCGGTTCAGATCAGCGCCCCCTGGTGATGTAGAGACAAACTAATTGCGTCATCTTGTAGGGCACGTTGAGTATAGTCTATGTACCAAATATGGAGCCTTAATTCGTCATAGAAGTGGTTATATTTACCAGACTGCGGTTCAGATCAGCGCCCCCTGGCGATGTAGAGACAAACTAATTGCGTCATCTTGTCGGGCACGTTGAGTATAGTCTATGTACCAAATATGGAGTCTTAATTCGTCATAGAAGTGGTTATATTTACCAGACTGCAGTTCAGACTGCGGTTCAGATCAGCGTCCCCTGGCGGTGTAGAGACAAACTAATTGCTTCATCTTGTAGGGCACGTTGAGTATAGTCTGTGTACCAAATATGGAGCCTTAATTCGTCATAGAAGTGGTTATATTTACCAGACTGCGGTTCAGACTGCGGTTCAGATCAGCGCCCCCTGGCGATGTAGAGACAAACTAATTGCGTCATCTTGTAGGGCACGTTGAGTATAGTCTATGTACCAAATATGGAGTCTTAATTCGTCATAGAAGTGGCTATATTTACCAGACTGCGGTTCAGACTGCGGTTCAGATCAGCGTCCCCTGGCGGTGTAGAGACAAACTAATTGCTTCATCTTGTAGGGCACGTTGAGTATAGTCTATGTACCAAATATGGAGCCTTAATTCGTCATAGAAGTGGTTATATTTACCAGACTGCGGTTCAGACTGCGGTTCAGATCAGCGGCCCCTGGTGATGTAGAGACAAACTAATTGCGTCATCTTGTAGGGCACGTTGAGTATAGTCTATGTACCAAATATGGAGTCTTAATTCGTCATAGAAGTGGTTATATTTACCAGACTGCGGTTCAGACTGCGGTTCAGATCAGCGCCCCCTGGCGATGTAGAGACAAACTAATTGCGTCATCTTGTAGGGCACGTTGAGTATAGTCTATGTACCAAATATGGAGTCTTAATTCGTCATAGAAGTGGTTATATTTACCAGACTGCGGTTCAGACTGCGGTTCAGATCAGCGCCCCCTGGCGGTGTAGAGACAAACTAATTGCGTCATCTTGTAGGGCACGTTGAGTATAGTCTATGTACCAAATATGGAGTCTTAATTCGTCATAGAAGTGGTTATATTTACCAGACTGCGGTTCAGACTGCGGTTCAGATCAGCGCCCCCTGGCGGTGTAGAGACAAACTAATTGCGTCATCTTGTAGGGCACGTTGAGTATAGTCTATGTACCAAATATGGAGTCTTAATTCGTCATAGAAGTGGTTATATTTACCAGACTGCGGTTCAGACTGCGGTTCAGATCAGCGCCCCCTGGCGATGTAGAGACAAACTAATTGCTTCATCTTGTAGGGCACGTTGAGTATAGGCTATGTACCAAATATGGAGCCTTAATTCGTCATAGAAGTGGTTATATTTACCAGACTGCGGTTCAGATCAGCGCCCCCTGGCGATGTAGAGACAAACTAATTGCGTCATCTTGTAGGGCACGTTGAGTATAGTCTATGTACCAAATATGGAGTCTTAATTCGTCATAGAAGTGGTTATATTTACCAGACTGCGGTTCAGACTGCGGTTCAGATCAGCGTCCCCTGGCGGTGTAGAGACAAACTAATTGCGTCATCTTGTAGGGCACGTTGAGTATAGTCTATGTACCAAATATGGAGCCTTAATTCGTCATAGAAGTGGTTATATTTACCAGACTGCGGTTCAGACTGCGGTTCAGATCAGCGCCCCCTGGCGATGTAGAGACAAACTAATTGCGTCATCTTGTAGGGCACGTTGAGTATAGTCTATGTACCAAATATGGAGTCTTAATTCGTCATAGAAGTGGTTATATTTACTAGACTGCGGTTCAGACTGCGCTTCAGATCAGCGTCCCCTGGCGGTGTAGAGACAAACTAATTGCTTCATCTTGTAGGGCACGTTGAGTATAGTCTATGTACCAAATATGGAGCCTTAATTCGTCATAGAAGTGGTTATATTTACCAGACTGCGGTTCAGACTGCGGTTCACATCAGCGCCCCCTGGCGGCGTAGGGACAAACCAATTGAGTCATCTTGTAGGGCACGTTGAGTATAGTCTATGTACCAAATATGGAGCCTTAATTCGTCATAGAAGTGGTTATATTTATCAGACTGCGGTTGAGACTGCGGTTCAGATCAGCGCCCGCTGGCGGTGTAGAGATAAACTAATTGCGTCATCTTGTAGGGCACGTAGAGTATAGTCTATGTACCAAATATCGAGCCTTAATTCGTCATAGAAGTGGTTATATTTACCAGACTGCGGTTCAGATCAGCGCCCCCTGGCGGCGTAGAGACAAACTAATTGCGTCATCTTGTAGGGCACGTTGAGTATAGTCTATGTACCAAATATGGAGCCTTAATTCGTCATAGAAGTGGTTATATTTACCAGACTGCGGTTCAGACTGCGGTTCAGATCAGCGCCCCCTGGCGATGTAGAGACAAACTAATTGCGTCATCTTGTCGGGCACGTTGAGTATAGTCTATGTACCAAATATGGAGTCTTAATTCGTCATAGAAGTGGTTATATTAATGATTTGTCGATTGGAATCAAATACTGACTGGTCCCTCGGTTTCAACTTTGAATAGCTAACCGCTAACTGCGAACCGCAGACCAAGTTATCGAACCTATGGCCGCCCTCTTGGATTTACCTTGATCCTCTACTAAAGGGGTTGTGCAAATAGGCTCAAAATGACCCCAATATGAGAAACTCGCGAAGTCGCGAAGGGTGAACATTCATTTTATTTGTCGTATTCGTCGCAGCATTCATTAATTCCATATGCCTTGAGTGTAGAGATCAAGAGAGCACGCGGCATGCAATCGAAGACCTTTAATAGGTCTATCATTATGCCCCAAGTACATGGTTACGATCAAAGGCCTTAGATAGGTCCATCAGCAGCCATCACTTGTCTTTGCTCATGTTGCTCCGCAAAGATACTCTCAAGTACTTTAGAAAGATAATGGGACTATCATTTGATAAAGCATCTGGTCATTTTCTTGAAAACAGGAATCATGTTGGCGTGTTTTAAGAGCTCATAGGAAGAAGCAGTTCGCCATACATTTATTGACAATTGCAGTAAAGGGTTGGGCCAGAAAATAGTTGCCACTGTCTTAAAACAACCACGAAGACAACCATTGCTGATCAATTGCATGTCACTGTGCATAAATGGTATTCATCAGGCCTTAGTGAAACCAACAATCAACCACACACAAGGGACGCGTCTAAATCAAATCAAATCATGTCTCCGATAGATAGGTAGGTAATTTGGGTTTGATATATTATCGGATGCCAGTCAGCCAAGTCTCTCCCGGAAATTTAAGCAGGACGAACTGAGATACGAAGCAATTTCAAACTGGTTTCACGCCGTTAGCAAAGCATTTCCGTGCCCGACTATAATGTTAAAGTGTCTTCATTCGAAATGTTTATTGGCCGGATTCTTATTATAATCAATTTTATAGCAGCGGGTCACGGAACACTGTCAGAGAGTCGGAAACTACCGGGTATGTGTTCAAATACGAACATTGTCTAAAATGTGAAATTTTTTTGAAATAAGTCATGGATATGTTATCGAAATAGACAGTGTCATTTGAAAAAAAAATCCTAAAATGTATATGTATCATTCTCAGAAGCCAGACTCTTAGTCGAGGTAAAATATCTAACTCGGTCTGATTGAGTAAGTAAATCATGTCCATGGGCCTAGCTATAGAGCTATAACATGGACAACAGGCTGAATTAAATAACAATAGTGTCCAGATACCTCACACTTTGATAATATTACACAAATATTGATATCTGCAACAAGGTGAAATGTGTTCGACAAAAAGGTGAGCCTGCCATATTCAATGGTTGGATGGCGAAGGGTGTTCCTTAGGCAGCTAAAGATTATGCTTCAACCCCCAAAACTCATACTAATTCAATTGCGGCGAAATGTGGCCTTACAAATGCCTTGAGGATGATCCCAAGATTGTTTTCCCACCCGAAATCTTCGCTCCTACTCCCGTCTGAATAAGCGAGAGAGAGAGATAGAATTAAGGTATAACGTCGCATTCAGCAATATTTCAGCTATATAGCGACGATCAAACAAAAGTCTAAGTATTAGTTCAACAACTCAGTAAACTAATGCGCTAAAACAGGTACCCGTCTGAATAAGGCATCATTATGTGATAAACTGCTGCGATTTTAAAAAAAACCCAGTGCGGTGACCCGCCATTTTTATTCCATATTTCACAAGAATTATAAAGTCTGTATTATCTGGTAAATTTTAGACTTTGACCTTTGACAATCAGTCTCGTGAGTTTCAAACAACTAATTCAATGGTACAAGGAGCATACACGAATTACGCAATATTTCTGCAAAATGTGTGGTGGACTGATGCTTTTTATTTCCCGATTTGTCTTTTCTTAGCCTTACAAGTCATTGCTGGAAGTTTAAGGATATTCTCGCTATTAAAAGTGAACGTGATCAGATAAAATAAAATGTTGCTTCGCTGATAGGCCTGAGGACTTCTATAAAAGATCACGTTCAGTGACCTCCGCTAACTGACTAATGAATGCGCCCCTTCAGACCTGCGCTAACTGACCAATGAAAGCAACCCTTTAGCACAAGGAAACAGGACTAGGCAACTTTTCGAATGCATGTGAGCTTTGCCGACTGATTGTTCAAATGTTTGCATGGTCGATTTGAACTTGTGCTATTCGCTATGATTTAGAGGTCAGCGGACATAAACTGTAGCATGTCCACTTTGTCGTCCTATTTGGAGCTTGTTCTACAATCGCTAGTCAGCTCTTCATAATTTTTTTTTAAATACTCTACAAGATGACTACTCAACACTATCGCCGATTTCTGACAAGAGTCACATTTCCAACACTCCCGGTGCACTGCAGCCATACGCTCACTTTCTTCTCGTAACTCGTCAAGTAACAGACATCTCTGCAACAAGTGAGAGCTGCTGCACGTAGGTGGACTCAACCCTTGCGAAGTCCAGATCCCGTGTTGAGCCCGACATTAATTTCCTTGATCAAATTTGTTAGATTATCTGTAACACGCCCATTATCACGATAAGCTTAAACGGGCATGAAATACCACCAGCACGATAAGTGTAATTAACATATACAGGCGGATGCATACGCCGATAATAATGGCCAGCCACCACGTACCGAATTAACGTCTGAAGTGTACACGGCGATCGAAAAATCCGGTCGATATCTGAAAGACAGATACATAGGTAATTCGACGAGTATAATTTCGTCACCACGACGACACCAAGATGAATAACTTGTTCACTATTCAGACACTGTTCGAAGCACAGGAAGGTAGGACTATACTTGGGCATCGCTCGGGAATTATCACCCGTCTGTGGAGCAATGCACTTGTACGCTACCCAGACCATTGAGTTTTGGCTGGGACGAGTATAGTTTAATATTCGTCCCAGGTTTTGGCAAGCTCCACAGTAGACGACTAATTAAAGTTGACGGATTTTTAGTGTGAAAATTTCTGTCCTAGGACATCCTTAACCGGTTGTTTTTGTTCTATGGTTCTTCAATGAAGGTGGTATTATTAGCCGTTATATCCGCGGTGTTGGGTGTTGGGCGAATAACTGCCTTCCGGGTAGTTTAGAGGCAGGTACCGGTACGGGCAGTTTGAAGGCCGGTACCGGTACGGGCTGTTGGAAAGCAAATACCGGTACGGGCAGTTTGAAGGCAGGTACCGGTACGGGAAGTTTGAAGGCCGGTACCGGTATGGGCAGTTTGAAGGCCGGTACCGGTATGGGCAGTTTGAAGGCAGGTACCGGTACGGGCAGTTTGAAGGCAGGTACCGGTACGGGAAGTTTGAAGGCCGGTACCGGTATGGGCAGTTTGAAGGCCGGTACCGGTATGGGCAGTTTGAAATCAGGTACCGGTACGGGCAGTTTGAAGGCAGGTACCGGTACGGGAAGTTTGAAGGCAGGTACCGGTACAACAGGTCGAAAATATCCAAAATTGGGTACTATTATTGTTTAAATTTTCTTAAGTATCACCACAATATATACGCCATAACCCCGCTTGTACGAAATTTGCCAAGGCTACACGAATGCCGTGCTCAGTGCATTTAGGAGCACTAATTGCCTAAGGATAGTCGCGGTGTGCGGATATGACACGGATACTCCAAAGGTAGTTGACGCTTTATTCGCAGTGAATGGACGAGGGATGAAGGTCTGAGAACGGCTGGATACCGGAGGACCTGCCTCTCAGATAATGATGACAGATGCACAGATTTCACTCATTATCTATTGGAGCGATTTATGTCGACGTGGATTAGTCTCGTGCAAATGGCTGATGGCGCTATACATTGTACTTCAAAGATCGTCATTAAGACACGGTACACGTGTAATTGAATCTACTGTTATCCTTGTCATTATATGGTAACATGATATGTCTTCCAAGAGAAGAGTCCAATCATCTATGTATCAATACATTCTGCTCTTCGACGATCCTACATCGATGCTGGTTGACTGAACGATAATATGTAGCATTCACTGGTCTGAATCTCAGGTTAAGTTTGCACAGAGTCAAATTGGTCAGAGTTGTGGTGATTTGTCCAACCGCGGACAATCTTGACAGGCCTCCTTGGGCCAATTCTTATACGAGAAGAGAACGGATTTTCGCTCCCATCAGAAGGATATGCATATGGGGTATACATTTCGCGTCTATTCACAGAGCTTGGGAAGAGATCTTCCAGGTAACTTGTAATTGTACACATTTAGTGATTCAGATGATGGTGACTTTAACACGTTGTCATAATATTTTCGAGGCAGAACATTCGTTAGACAACGGTTGATTGGCGAATGACACGGTTGTCGAATCGTGGTCATGTAGCATATCTTTGTGGTGTATCAAGAGCATTACAACACTTCACATGTGTTCAATTCAGCGGTGTAAATGTTGTATTGCACCTGATTTTTTAACACTTTCTGAGAGTTTTGCAGACATAACACTTTAGATAATGTTGTCACTTCTAGGACATTTATTATGTTAAATAGAACACTTTCATTTTAAGAGTGTAGTAAAACATGGTGCACCGAGGTAAAAACATAGCACACAACAGGAATACTTGATACACACTGGCAAAAACATAGCATCCCGTGGTAAATCCATACAATATGGCACATATTGGTAAACCATGTTAAATAATGCTCAAACATGGTTTTCTGTGATAAATACAAGCGTCTAGTCCGTCATTCAATATTCAGCGAATTTTTTCTACCTCAAAAACAGCATGATAAATTAGTAAATAATAATCTGATATGAAATAAAATAAGTTTTACCCACTTTTCTACACAGAAAAGCAAAATTTAGAAGAAATATGACGAAAACATTACTTTTTCTGGCACCTCACATGGCCGCCATTTTGAATTTACCTATGATCCTCTGATCGTGAGGTTATGCCAATAGGCTCAAAATGACCCCAATATGATCATTTAAAAAGTCACGGAGTTTCAGCTCTCAGTTTCTTGTGGTTCCGGAAATAGGAGCAAAAAAACAACAGGGAGGGGCGGAAAGATGTGAATTCATATGAGTGCTAAATATTGTCTGTTTAGAACAATTCTCAGAAATTCTGTTCTGATGAGAAGCTATTTTGGTCATAATATTGGATATGGAACATTGATATCATCACTATTTTTTTTTATAATGTGCATTTATTGCCACAGAATTGTTATTATATATTTACAGACAATGCATTGAAATATTAATTCTTACCATCATATTTGTACCCTACTTGGAACTTTGTAAATACAGTACAAATACATGAATATTACATTTTCAAGCTTATTTGTACATATACTATTTACAGAAAGTCTGTGCCGAAGTGGTACTCTAAAACAAAAAATAAAATAAATACAAAAAACCGCGAGCAGTTACATCAATTTCAACCACAAATACCATTCGGTATTGAATTTGTCTATCATATCGTTTTTCATAGCAATTGACTGCTCAATAAATAGGAAATTTTTGACATCGTGCTGTAAACCAGCAATGTGTACAATTTTTCCTTGACATCTACATTTGTAGATATAATATTTAGTAATCAGCAGAATGAAATTGATCGGTTTATAATAACTTTCAGTTTTTGTTATGCCGAACAAGATTTGTTTTCGGGTAATATTTAATAAAATATCAGTTTTTCTGTATATCCAGCTACTTAAAGATTCCATTAGCTCATCAATAATTTCACATTCATAGAATAGATGCTCGATTGTTTCAGTCTGATGTTTACAAAAAGTACATTTATCGTCATTTCTCACTTTCATTTGTACAAGAAGTTTGTTTGTTGCTAGAATACGGTGGTTTATTCTGTACTGGAACCACTGCAATTTTGTATTTTTGCAACACTTAAAAGGTACCATGTATATAAATTTCCATTCCCCAGTAGACGCAATATCATATTTTTCTTGGCTTTTTGGGATTATCTTGTTTTTGACCAACAAAGTATAAATATCTCGACACCCTTTCAAGCTTTTCAATATGATCCGGAGTTTGAAAGGCATTTCTACATTATATGTCAGTCGTGGTACCAATTTCAGATTATAGTGGCTGATGTGCGACTTTGTCGCTTTACAAACACCCCAATACTCTAAATAATTGGATTTTGTGTTGTATATATTGATGAAGGATTCATAGTCTAAGAATTCACCTTCATTGTCAATCAAATCCCCAATACAGTATACATTGCTGTCATACCAATTCTTATAAAAAATCGATTGGTTATTTACTCTGATGTTTGCATTTAACCAGATGTTTGTTGTATATAATTCTTCAGTAGTGACAGGTTGAGTTTTTGCGTTAACAGCTCCTCATGCACGTAAAACGTCACACCAGAAAGTATTGGTACATTGTCTCGCAAGGGATATCAGAAATTCATTTCCTTTTTTTATCAGATCTGAAATATTGGCTGTCGAGGTTTCAAATAGTTGTTTGTATTGTGTTTGCTGTAATAAAAGTCTTCGTATCCATGTTGATTTGAGAGCTGCTATAAAATACTGTATGTTTATCATCTTCAAGCCCCCCATCTCGTAGTTTTGAGTCAAAATTTCTCTTTTCACCCTATCTTGTTTCGATTGCCAGATAAAAGAGTAAAACATCGTATTCAGTTTCTTTATGTAATCGTCTGAGGGGTCTGGTAAGGCGATAAATAAATGATTCAGTTTTGATATTATTAGTGTTTTTAGTACGATGATTCTTCCTAATGGTGTTAACTTTCTCTTTGACCATTGTTCGAGCTTCAGTTTTTTATCATAGTTTGTAGCAGTCATTAAGTCCAGATTACAGGAGAAAATTATTCCAAGATGATTAAAGTCAGACTGGTCCCAATTTAATTTGTATCTGTGGTTAAATGTCTCTCCACCAAACTTTTTGCATCCTATCCAAATGGCTCTAGTTTTGTTATTATTTATTTTCAGCCCAGAAAATGAAGCATAGCGTTTCAGGGTTAATAGCGTTTCTTTTAGGGTAGATTCGGAACCGTCGAGGAGCAATGATGTATCGTCTGCATATTGCGAAATCTTGAATTCTATATCTCCTATTTTTATTCCCTTGATATTTTCATTTCCCTTAATCATTATGGACAGTATTTCAGCACATAACAGAAAAATGTAAGGTGATAATGGATCTCCCTGTCTGCATCCTCTGGAGAGTTCAAAAAAGTTAGAGAGGAAACCACTCTGCGTTACAGCTGTCTTAGCATTATTGTAAAATACGAATATCCATCTTTTGATTGATTCCCCAAAATTGAAGGTGTCTAATACTTGATTGATGAAGGACCGTGATACTGAATCGAAAGCCTTTTCAAAGTCGATGAGAAGGAGGAGGATATCATCACTATTTAATTTTGGGAACTTCATACTTTTCAATGATTGAATACTGTTTTATTGCAGGAATGAGCCACATGGCTCTAAATTCCAATCAACATATACAGTACATAGAAACGAATCAACTGACTTTGAAATAATACGACTGGAACAATTAACAGACAACTCTACCAGACTGACTAAACAATTGGTTCAAAATATTGAAAGTTGATGTCACTTTCGCTATCTTCCGGTTAGTTGGCGCATGCGCGCCCGCCCAACTTCGAAAGTTGAAACTGACTCGAGGAGGAAACGCAACAGGTGCGAGAGAAAAGACCCCAGAAAAGAGCATAACGTGTTCCTTCCCAAGTATTTAAGGTATGTGGTTTGACATTTGGTTGATCGATTCGTCTGCCGGGCAAGATTGTGCGCTACATTCTCTGGTCGAACGAGTCCTCTTAAATGATATAGTGCTAGGTCTCTCCTCCTTTAGTAGGGAGAGAACTACTAGGTCTATCTCAAACTGTGTCTTACATTATTAATACATGCATGCGTCACAGGTATTTAGACGTATAAAACATTACTTTGTAATGTTGAGAGGAACTCCGGATTACTCACATATTCTCTTCCGTTAGAAGGATCTAAAAAATTAATAAGGACCTCTTTTTCAGGAAATTTGCTGTTTTGCTGTCAGTTCTTCCAAATGTTCAGGGAATTATCTCATAAATGTTTATGAATAACTGTTTCCGGTGCATTTGTTATTATACACTGTAAATAATATATAGAGAAGCGACATTTTGAATTAATTTATGGATGGCCTCCAGTTAGACGATTAATTTTAATGATATGTCTTCATATGACGATTATGTATATGCGTTCGAGGAGATAAATTTGGTAAAATACTTTTTGAAAAACATACCCAAAGTAAGTCACTTTAATATACACGAAGCGATGTTATCACATTCGACATTAACAATTAATGGGCCGAATTTTATACGATATATTACTTATCAAAATGACATTTCAGTGTAATGTCATGGCAGATAAGACGATATTGAAAGCACTAGATTAGTTTTGGTTATAGCTATATATTTCAGAAATACTATAAATCCCTGCAAAGTTAAAGTGGGTAAGTGGATAGGATTTAACGCCGCTTTCAGCATTATTCCAGTCATATCACGACGAACCAACTAGGCACCGTTCAGCTAAGTTGCGTTCCTGCTGCCTCAAAGAAGAAATTTTTGAAACAACATTGTTGGTTGGCTGGTTGGTTGTTTGAAGTTTAACGTCGCACCTAACCTTATTGGTCACACGGCAGTAGTATATAACAATGATTTAAACTCAGGTTTTCCAGGGAGGTAACTCTTGGTTCCTTTTTTCCGCCAAGGGGCGCTCTTGTAGGTATGACGTCACTTCCGGTCTGGGTGAATGGAGCGTGACCTGTGAACATGATAGGATATGTACTGACCTGTCTGTGGGGTTTTTCCACAATGTCGTTCACCTCCGTGTCTTTTCGAGTACGTCCGTGGTGGGGTTTTTCCACAATGTCGTTCATCTTCGTGTCTCTTGGGTGATCTCCGTGTTTCTTCGGTCAGGTCCGTGTCTTTTCGGGTACGTCCGTATCTTTTCGATTACCCCTACAATAGGGGTCTGTATTATACAATATACAGGCCTATATGGGGTATGAGGATGGTCATTTTTGAACATGATAGGACATGTACTGAGCTGTCTGTGGGGTTTTCCCGCCAGAATTTCGTTGTCGCCTGCTTGGCATTGTCACGTGCCGAACACCTGGCTCCCCGAATTGCAACATTGTTCCACGTTCGCTACAATGTTGCATTTGCCGCCAGAATGTCGCTGTCGTCTGCTTGGGGTTGTCACGTGCCGAGCACCTGGCTCCCCGAATTGCAACATTGTTGCACGTTCGCTACAATGTTGCGAAGATGTCACGGAGATCACCGAAGAGACAGGGAGGTGCCCGAAGAGACACGGAGATCCTCGAAGGGGGCGAGAGGGGTCCCTATTGTACCGATGGGGTCGTATGAGGTATCAATGTGAAGCATTCGTGAAGGGGCATCTGATGGGGTGGGTGTGGGGTTGAAATATCGTCATTCTGCGCATGCGCGGTAGACCAAGGGTATGGAAATAGACGTTTTGGGGTCTAGGTGGGTCACTAGTGGTCCGATGGAGTCCAGTGAGGTATCAATGTGAAGCCTATGTGAGGGGGCATCCGATGGGCTGGGTGTGGGGTTGGAATATGGTCATTCTGCGCATGCGCGGTAGACCAAGGGTATGGAAATAGACGTTTTGGGGTCTAGGGGAGCCCCTAGTGGTCCGATGGAGTCGAGTGAGGTATCAATGTGAAGCCTATGTGAGGGGGCATCCGAGGGGCTGGGTGTGGGGTTGGAATATGGTCATTCTGCGCATGCGCGGTAGACCAAGGGTATGGAAATAGACGTTTTGGGGTCTAGGTGGGCCACTAGTGAGTCGATGGAGTCGTATGAGGTATCAGTGTGAAGCCTATGTGAGGGGGCATCCCACTGGGTGAATGTGGGGTCGGAATATCGTCATTCTGCGCATGCGCAATAGACAAAGGGTATGAAAATAGACGTTTTGGGATCTAGGTGAGCCCCTAATGAGCCGATGGAGTTGAGTGAGGTATCAATGTAAAGCCTATGTGAGGGGCATCCGATTGGACTGGTGTCTCGGCCGTTGTCAACATTCTGCGCATGCGCAGACGGCATTCTGGGAAAAGGGTGTGGACATAGACGTGTTAGGGTTTAGGTGAGCCCCTAATGATCCTATGGTATCGTATGAGGTCTTACTTTGAAGCTGTCGTGAGGGAGCATCCGCCTGGGCTAGTGTGTCGTTCGTTGTCAATAGTCTGCGCATGCGCAGTCTGGCCGTAGTATAGAAATAGACGTGTTGAGGTTTAGGTGGGCCCCTATTGGGCCGATGGGATCGAGTGAGGTATCAATGTAAAGCAGTCGTGAGGGAGTATCCCACGGGCTGGGTGTGACGTGGAACTGACGTCATTCTGCGCATGCGCAGTAGCGAAAGTGTATGGAAATAGACATTTTGGCGCCGACAGGGGTCACTATGGGTCCGATGGAGTCGACTGAGGTCTTATGTTGAAGCTCTTGTGAAGCAGCATCCGATTGGACTTAGGGTTCGTCCGTGTTCAATGGTCTGCGCATGCGCAGTCTGGTCGTAGTATAGAAAGCAGGCATGTTGAGGGATGCGTGAGGTAGTATGTGTGACCCACCACTATGGGACCCTGGTTGTGGTTGGGTGGTGGTGTGGGTTCTGCGCACAGACGTCACTTCCGGGTTTCACTAAAACTACCTTCGAACACAGAAGAGTTCCAATGTTCCCCTTAGACGTAGGGTCCGGATGTTCAACATCCGGGTTTTCCCCGGCCCGGCCCGGCCCGGCCCGGTCCCGGCCCGGCCAGGCCCGGCCGCAGCGCGCGCGCGCGGGTTATCCGGAAGTGCGCGGCATCACCGGAAGTGCGCGAATGAATGTCGGATCAAAAGGTCAAAGGTCACATCCAAGTCAAAGGTCTCCCTTTCGGCAAGGTTCGGCAACAATGTTGCGGCATCGATATACAGAGCTTGAACCCAAAAAGGGGATTGTAAATTAACCTGGGAAGGATGGGTAGTTCCATTTGGACCAATCAGCGGTCGAGAAAAAGAGCCAATGAGCGATCGATAAAAGAACCAATGGACGGGTGCTAGAATTCGCTCACGTCTGCGCCTACATCTGGGTACTAGAAGGCTTTCGCCTACGTCCGCTCCTACATCCGGGTACTTCTATGTAGGTGTATAAAAGTGGGAATTTTTAGGGCACGGGAGCTATACCATGACACGTGGAGAAGATTTTGCAGGGGATCCAGGAGCGCCTCCGGCGCTGTAATCTTTGTTGTTGTTGCTCACTTTTTGCACTAACCAATCAGAATAGTACGTATCACGGACTACACCCGTAGAGCTACGTATAGGCGCGCATGTGTGAGATGGTCTATACAACACGTCCCTCTGGATCCCACACCTTCATTTCTACGGTTGCAGAGCCATGACAGAGATCCAGCCCTATGCGACTCGCATTTTACAGCATGCCACCGTGGTTAATTCACTCAAGGGTTACCGAGCAGTGGTTCGGTCCATGTTTGCAGATGGCGACGACAACGACAACGAGGGGCGACGCCAGATCCTGAAAGAGTTCACAGAAGCGGTCCTCGACAGAGTGCACACGATGGAGAGGTGTGCCATCACTCACCACTACTCGACTATGACAGCCATCCTTGATGCTCGGGCTATGGACCACGAGCGCTCACGCCGGAATCAGCGACGGCTGGTTGTCCTCACAATAGTCTTTGCCCTATTGACCCTGGCGCTGTGGCATTGACAGTTGGACCTCACCATAAATACGAAAGACAGTCAGAGTGTGTGTCATTCACCGTTCGTCATTGGGTCAAGCATGTCACCTGTCTTACGGGCCATCCTTCCCCTTACACCCCGGGTGGGGTTAAACGTCTATGAAGGTAAAGTCACCCTCGTGGAAGACCGTGGAGATGTTTGCTGGTCGCGCGCTGAGACCGTATCGAATACGGTTACGCAACACCGTGACGGCTGGACCAAATTTGAGCGGTGAGCTCGACGGAAACCTCATCCACATAGACAATGCCATCTACCTATACCGTGGACCCTTCTTCCCACGCCTGGGCCGTTACCAAGATCCTACGCGAGGCTTCACCCTAGACCCCGATCTGTGGACAGCCTTCGAGAAAGTGGTGCCTATTGTAGACCAGCTGTTTACACCGGACGAGCGGTCAGCTGTTCAGTTGGAGTGGGCTCGTGCCCTGAGTGAAGCGGCGGCAGGACCCAATGAACAAATTACCAAACCTAGCAATGAAGCGGAGGCAGACGATGATGCCATTGATTATCCGACTAGACTCAGTCAGCCCAGTGACATGACCACCTGATCCTTTGATCTCACGGGGTTCTCCCTATAAATACGAGAGACAGTCAAATCTTGTACCATTCACGTACTGACCATGACGGAGCATATAATACGGGCGTATTTCAGCTTGACCCTCGAGGTCTTCCTGCACGTTTATGCGGATAAGGTCGATATCATGGAGGAGGTGGGAGACATCTGTGATGTGGACCTTACACAACCGTGCCCGGCTCACATTCGTCTGTCCCGAGAGGGCTGGACCAAATCAAACGGGTGTTGTCTGGTGAACTGACCTCATCCACTTGTGTCACGATGTGTACATCCGACGCGGCCCCTTATTTGCTCAATTGGCTCGGCTAGATGGGGGTACAGTCCATTTTACCTTTCACCCTAATCTATGGTCTGCATTGGAAGATGCCGTGGTGGATGTGGATCAAGTGCTTACGGAGGAAGATCGGTCATCAGACGAGTTGGATTGGTCATTTACCATGGACAATGTGCTGGCAGAAGCCAACGAAGAAAATCAGAAAGAAACTCCGGCCCAAGATATACCCGTTATAAATAAACGGTAGATAGCGCCAGGGTCCATCATCATTTGTCACCATGAAGAGCTGGGAGAAGGTGTTGGATAACTTATACTACAGTCCCGACTGTCCGGCGGCCTATAGTGCATTGACGGCTCTCTATCGAGCGGCCAAAACCCAAGGGATACAGCGTGCTCAAGTCCGAGATTGGTTAAGAAAACAAGACACCTATACCTTACATCGAGCTGCCCGTCGCCATTTTCTACGGAACCGGGTCATCGTGGGAGGACTAGATGCCCAATGGCAAGCGGATTTGATCGATATGAGCGCCTTTGCCAAACACAACGATGGGAATCGGTATATCTTGACGTGCATCGATATCCTGTCGAAGTATGCGTGGGTGGTACCCATCCGGACGAAAACGGAGGCGAATCTCATAGCGGCGTTCAAGGACATCTTCAAGACCGGGCGCAAACCCATGTATTTGCAAACCGACGAAGGCACGGAATTCCTCAACAGACCGTTCCAACAGTTTCTGAAAGCCCAGAAGGTGTTTTTCTTCCATACGTACAACGAGACCAAGGCTTCCGTGGTGGAAAGGTTCAACAGGACATTCAAAGGCCGTATGTATAAATATTTCACCTATAAGAATACAAGGCGGTACATCGATGTTCTCCCGAAGCTTGTGAGTGGTTACAATCGAGCCTATCACCGGAGTATAGAGAGAGCCCCCATTACCGTCACCCAACGCAATGAAGCCCAAGTCCGGCGTGTCTTGTACCCCAGGCAATCGCAGCGAACGACGAAGGAGGTCTACAAGGTCGGGGACCCTGTACGGATCAGTAAAATCAAAGGTCAATTTGAGAAAAGTTACTTGCCCAACTGGAGTGATGAGCACTTCCTGATTAAACGGCGCCTACCCCAACAGCAGCGAGTCTATGAACTGGAAGATCTTCAAGGGGAACGGTTGCTAGGCACGTTTTGCGAGACGGAATTACAGCCTGTCGTAAAAACACAGCAAGACTACTACACGGTGGAGCAGATTTTGAAAACGGAACGTCGGCGTGGCAAACTGTTTTATTTCGTCAAATGGCAAGGCTGGCCCAGTTCCTTCAATTCCTGGGTGGCGGCCAACCAGGTGAAACGACTATAAAGCCAGACACCACTACCGTCATCCTTCATTCCACGTTCGACCACGGTGCTATGGACAAGCAGCAGCTGCCTCTGAACACAGCGTCTCCCAAAACGCGCAAAGCGCAAGTGGGCTTTGTGGTGATATTGCTAACCCTGCTGAGTGTGTTGTACGGAGGTGTGTTTTACGACGTAGCCTATGTCAGCACGCTACTTAACCAACTTAGAACTCCAGCTGTGAGTGGCAGTGAAACTAGTCTACAGATAGCACCAGTCACCTCCGTGATCGAAACGAGCCCAGTCATCACCACCACACCGCGTGTACAAGCCACAACGAGCTCCACACCGAGTATACAGTCAACACCTACACCAAGTACACCCACTACGTCTGAAAACCCACCGGATTTCATCCCTCACAGTGAACAGACAACGACGACCCACGTTGTACCCACCACCACCACTCCAGTTCACTCGTACCAAATTTACAAGAGCGGGTTACCACGACAGCGGATACACCTCGAACCATGGACCTTCGGTGGCAGCATCCCTTCACTTGCGTCATCGCAGGACCGACGGATTCCGGCAAAACGCACTTCGTCAGGAAGCTCCTTCAATACGCCGACAGCATGATCACCCCAACCATTGTCCGAGTCGTGTGGTGTTACGGAGAATGGCAGGCAGCGTATGCAGCCATGCCCCACATCACGTTCGTGGAAGGCCTACCTAACCTGGCCGATTTGGAACCGGACACCTTGGTGGTTCTGGATGATCTCATGGCGGAGACGGATGCGCGGGTCACCCAATTCTTTACCAAAGGCAGCCACCATCGACGGCTCAGCATCATCTACATTGTGCAGAATCTGTTCAGTACAAAACAAAGAACATCGGAACATCAGCTTAAATGCCCACTACCTGGTGGTCTTCAAAAACCCGAGAGATACCACTCAACTGCTGCACCTGGCGAGACAGATGTATCCCGGCCGCACACCGTTTGCGTTGGAAGCCTTCAAAGATGCGACAACCCCTCAGCACGGGTATATGCTCTTCGACCTCAAGCAAGCCACCCCCGACCACCTTCGACTACGGACCGGCATCTTTCCCGGAGAGGCCCATCACGTGTACATGCAAAAATAATGTAAACACACCCACAGTGGCTCCCCCAGCTGGGGTGTGTGTTTGATGATAAGGATAATAAAAAGAATTAATACCACAGCATGGTTGACTTTGTCTCTGTTCTCTGAGATAGATAAAAAGGGCAGAGTTGTGGGTTCTGGCATTAGTTGTACATGATGTCTGCGCGAGTACGGAAGCACGCTCCGACGCTCCGTGTATTGAAGACGGCCCCACCCGACTTGGTTCGAACCATTGTACGCGTTGCGGACCCTGACCCTGTACGCTGTCTGTGCGAGATCGGGTACAACCTGTTAAAAGGCAACGTACCACTGACTCCGGCTCAGAAGACCAAGTTGGCCAAGCATAAGACAGGCCTCCGAACCTTAGTCCAGAAGCGAGTCTCTCAAACACAAAAGAAATAGGTGTTACAGAAAGGCGGCTTTCTCGGGGCCATCTTCGCACCGTTGGCCGCTTCCGTGTTGGATCTAGTATTGGGTGGAATCTTCGGCTGACAATGAATCACACGAAAAAAATGGTCCTCGTCGAACCACGATTCCTTCAAAACCTTCAATCGCCCTACCCTGTCCCACCTACGGTGAAGACCATAAACACCCTCGATGGAGAGATGCAACAGATCTTACAAAGACCGGGGTTAAGCGACAGTGAAAAAGTACAACGGTACAATGAGACGCTTCAACGGTACATGACGTTCATGGACCAATACAAAACCCTCTCTACCCCCACCACCACAACCACCACCATCACGTGACACACCGCCGACCTCAGCACCGCTCCAACAGCCGCCTTTACCTGGGGTACCACCCACAGCCCCACAGTGGGTGGAAGACGAAGTGCTGAAGAGTGTACCTGCATCGTTCAAGAAACAAGTTGGCCTGGTATTACAACGGATGAAACAGAATCCTAACATGACTTGGAATGATAAAGGCGAACTACTGGTACAGAATCAGGTGGTCCCTGGGACCCATATGACGGATTTAGTGATTGACCTGATGCGTAACGCACACACGGATCCTCGAGGATGGGAGGTCTTCGCTCAAGGCTCGAAAGACATCCATGTACCACAGGAATTGGTGGGGAACCCCCCCCCCTTTATGCAGCGAACCCAGCAATCGCCGAATGGCCCACTACCTTCTTGGGAATCCGAATGGGAACCGGA
>JAVTVY010006876.1:0-42055 GCA_036873755.1 Hanleya hanleyi
CTGTCGTATAACGTTTGTAGGCGCCTCGTTGTTTTCAAAATCTCATTATGAATATAATCAGTTTGTAGCCTTTGTATGCTAAGGAGGAGTTTATATGTTTGACCTAAAGTCTTCATCATCGCTGGAATATAATCCTGCGTAGCATTTTCACCAAACTCATCCTCGTCACAACCTTGGCTTGTATATTGCTGTTCTCTCTCGTCAATTTCAACGCTATTATCTCTTCCGATAGTTTTACCGAACATCTCTTTCCACACGTTATATTTATACACGCAAATTGGTAAGTTGATCTATTTCCTCAGGATGGATGAGTTCGTCAAAGTCATAACTCTCGTCATCCGAAGGATATTTTCTCTTTCGTCCTTCCATTTCATCCCAGCTCCGAGGGTGCATTGCCTCTGCTGGGACGCATCATCATCTTCATTCCGTTAGAACCACGGTCCATATGCCCTCGTATATAATCCCTCTCCCACGTGTTCATTCCTCTTAGCGGACCATGCTGGATCGTGAGATGGTAGCATGTTAGAGAGAGGAACTGGTATGTATTGAATTTGTGTTGATGGATTATGAATTGGGAGTGGATAAGGTAGTAGTTGTTGTTGCCCTTCTTCTTTCACTAGTTCCTCGTCGCCTGATATTACATTGGTAACCAGCCTGTTGTTTTCCGCTGTATGGTGTTTTAAATCCAGAATTAGATATCCATACGGACGACATGTAGCTTCGTGAAATTTTGCCATGAAATGTGTCATATCCCGAGGAAAGATCCGTCTCCCGAACGTGCGAATTTGCTGTCTATCAATATGATTATTGAATAGAACGAAATACCGGCAGTTTAGCGTGATATCTCGAGATGCCCTACCTTGAGGAAAGAGATTTTGAGTCAGATAAATTATAGATAAATTTCTGTGATGCGAACTTTTGGTGGATAGGTAGGCAATTTTTCTTCGAGCTTTACCTCACCCATCAAATCGTCTAGGACAATAACGTTTGTTTGGCCGGGGTCGAAGTAAGACTCTTCGCCGATGTTATGAGGTAAGCCGGGGAGAAAGTTTACATTTTTCAGCCAGATAGATTCATAGGCTGGCTGCCATTGACTCTAACACCACGTTGTCCAACTTATCCAAAGATTCAGTATTCATTTCAGTAGCCCTTCCCGTTCCAGAGATATGGAGATTGAATGAATTTCGGAAACAAAATTTCTAGGCTTTACGCGTACAATTACAGATTCTGTCTATTTATCCAGTATATCTTAATGAAGTTTTCGGAAGAAAATGACCATCTTACCTTAGTAATAGAATCATTAAAGGTCAACCCAAACGATCTGAGGTCAAAAATATAAAAAGAATAGTCCTTTCGATTCTGAAAATAATGATATTTTTTTATAATTTTGTGTCGTCTGGTTGGCGAGATCTTGCCGTTTGAAAGCTGAAAATCGCTCTCCTGTCAATTCCAGCTGTGACGTCACGGAGGGACAGCCGTCTTGTATTCTCTATGTTAAAGCCGTATACCACAGTCATAAGTAGCTGCTGATTTCTGGAGATTTTCGGGGTATCGGGGCATCATTTGTTAAATATGCCGCGACGTTGTGTAGTGGGAGGTTGCAGTTTTACTATGGATGACGGTGTTAGTATTCATTTGTGGCCTAAAGACGAGAAAATCGCTGCAAATTGGACGAAATTTGTACGCAACACGAGAGTGTGGAAAGAGAGCCCGAGCCAGTACGGTACTCGTATAATTTGCTCGGCACATTTTGACAGAAAGACATCATTCGATGACATCTACAGCGTAGCAGTTGAATTCGGGTACAAACCAAAACTAAAGAGAACAGCTATTCCAACTATCAAACCTAAGAACAATCAGAATGTGACGGCAAAGAAATCGGACAGGGAGAATCTACCACGGACAACGGCTGAACGAACCTTGCCTGCAAGCGATGCCTCGGGCAGGGAGACGGCTGTACATGCCCTGCTCGCTCTCGCGTCCCCGATAAACGCCCAGAATGCTATCCATGATGTGGCCTTTGTTGCTTGAGCACCTACAAGTTAGACTGAATGAGTCTCTAATTCATATGTACTATTTAATAATAATAAAATGATCTTTCTTAAATATAATACGTAAATAAATAAAAAAATAAAATGAAAAAATTATTTCAAGTATTTCTTAATAGGCAGAGTTACATCCTTTTGTTTCCCCTTTAAAATACATTATGAAACAGGGGCTGGGTCCAGTCTACCTACAATTGTGAGAGTGCATGTAGATCAGAGTGAGACAACGACAAAGTCGTACAGTGATCGGGCAAACCGGTCACCTTTTATTGTTTTTTTTTCTGAACACCTATTGGTTCTGAACACCAATTGGAGTGAATGGCTGTAGATACAGAAGTGATAATAATACTTCATAATCCTTTGACATTTGAGATTGTGGGAATATCATCCGATTTCAATTTAATTGAAGTAATTTGTCGAAAATTGAGCAAATGTGAATGCCGATCCGATCCATTACGTCGTTTCGACACCCACTCACCACGGCTTACTTTTCGCCATGAAAGTTTTTTATCAAACTATATAATTCTGAAATTGGTATTTCATGGGGATTATGGGGAAACAAACAGAATTCAAATCGGACATATATCAGTAGAGTTATCAACAGTTTACTGTCCATTCTGTCGAATCCCGGAGTTTATCCCTTCGAAAAGGCCGTCTCGGCCAGTAACAACAACAACAACACAAACGTGCTCGTTCTTTACATCACAGAATCGTTCTGCATTCAATACAGTTTGAAATATATGGACATTTGGTCTTATAGATGACGATAATAAAGTTTTCAGTCAAGTTGTAAACCAATCTGTATTCAACAAACGACCTCTCCGAATCCTGTCGTCGTCGAGTTCCACGTTGTCAGAATCGTTGTCACTGTCAGAGTTGGAGCCGTACGGCTCAAATTGATAGGGCTGAATTCCGTCGTTGGTCTTCAAACAACTGTTATTTTGCCCGTCATCATCCTCCTCTATGTCTATTTCATCTTCTTGGCGAAAAATATTTCCATCTAAGGAGCTGATATCGCTCGAATAGACATCTGAATCGGAGCTCTGACTGCACTCGCTTTCCATGTTATCCGCTATTTTTTCTCAGGCAATTGCCCTGCGTGACGTCATCAAACTAGCTGTGAAAGTGTGAAAAAGCCCACTTTGCTCCCATATTACGTGTGTTTCTGATCGGATTAGACTTTTTTCAATATTTTTATCATACAAACTGAAGTATGAACTATGATTTTTAAGGATATTTAGACAAACAAAAATTCCGTTTGGATTTACCTTTAATCGAAGTGCGTAGTATATATTTAACGGGGTCAACTACCACCACAGCTCCGCAACTGTCCTCGGGCTTCAACGTCCCATATTTAGTCGATCTATTTCTGTCCAGGGCTCCGCAGTGTCCTCCGGCTACAACTTTCTATATTTAAACCGAGATATTTAGCTTTCATTGATATAGCTGATCTAGAACTCCGCAGTATGTTATAGGAGTAGGTCGACCGAACGCCGCAATCTGGGTCGACCGTACGAACGCCGCGATCCGGGTCGGCCGGTAGGAGCGATGGATCGCGAACCTCCCGCGTGGTGTCCTCTCGGTCTATAGATACGGTTCGCTGAGCCGACGAACACAGCAAACACTTCTCGGCCTATGGACACGGTTCGGTGAATAGATAACCTTGAACATAGCAATGGTTGAAATAATATGGTAAAATTTGACATCCTTTCTACCCTTTGTTGCAAAAACTCGTCCACTGATATTGGTACGATGCTCCCGTCTCGGTTGTCATCGTGCCAATATCAGATATACCTATGAGTGACCTATGAAGATCAGCCTGCCTACTGCGCATGCGTTATCAGCACTTTTCAAGAAAAAACCGACGCATGGCCTCGAGACCCCTCCCATCATGTTCTACAGCTCGAGGTGAAGAAAACAAGGTGCCACACCCATACCGCAAATGTCCGGCATCTCCCGGAAGTGACCGCATCACCGCTTTGGGATTAACATTGTCCTATACGCCGGAATGGGCCTGGCATGGCCACCCCAGACCTCCCTAAACTTTTCAGCGAAATTCAGCCCATGGCCCCATCGTGTTCTACCTCGCGAGACAAAGAAAACAAGGTGCCACACCCTATAGTAAAATCCACAAGAAAAGAGAAATGACCATCCCAATACTCCTACATAATACTCCTTGAGACAGCCGCCAAGAGAGTTATTGCCCCGCCAGAGTTGTCGTCCTTGCAACCAGAATGTATAGATGGCGCTACGATCTTAATTTTCGTATAGTCCGAGTATCGGGAATTTGCCCTCTGGGCGCCATTTTTCATGATCTTGCAATATTGAACCTTCAACGAGCGATTGTGCCATGCTATATTATATAATACTAACGTGCGGGTGTATGTATCTAATGCATTCATACCACGGAAGACAACATGTCGAGATTTGCTGGTCCCGATGACGTCATCCCTCTGCATCGGCACACGGGGAACAATGTTCTATTTATAGATCGTGACGTCAGTTCTATTTATAGATCACCTGAATTGAGGAGTTGAACAGTACATGGCAATACTGCGTACCATAAGTCTAACTCCCAATGTAATCATGTATTTTTTTCGTGGCTATACAGATCGACCATCGTGTATTTAACCCTATCATGGGTCATAGATATCCTGCTCCTGTGCATGGACAGTCGGATAGTCATCGGCTCATGTTTCAATCCTGTTCGACCTTACATTAAGTTATCAATCAACCACCAATTCCCGGCGATTCAGGCGATCCCCCGAGAATTTGAAATGTTGTTGACTTGGGACTATTTTATGTCCGCGCAAGGGCGTAGGCAACGGGGGGCTTGGGGGGGCTTGAGCCCCTCCCAAATTTTGACGGCCGACAAAAAAAAAGAACAAAACAAACAAACAAACGAAAAAAGGAAAGAAAGAAAGAAAAAAAACCCTAACATAGCATATAAGATCACGTAACTTATTCAATTATTCCAGGAGAAGTAAACTTATCACCGCCAGTACATACCATTAGGCCTAAAATAAGATTGCAATTGATCAGTGATCAAAGCCATAGATTGACGATTTCGGGCTCCAATCGAGAATGGAATAGTGTGCTCCAAATCCAATCAAATGCCGCCTAGTTGGACGAAAAACATCAAAACTTCCGATGAGGAGAATTTTTCGTAACTTTTTCACTATAAACTTATTTTGTTTTTCAATTGAGATCCCGGTACTTCTTTATTCACAAACAAGAGATATACAAACTCTCAACTACTTTTCATAAAGAAACCCTAGAAATAAACCTACTGTCTTTCCCAGATAATAAATCCCAGACGTTTTTGGTGATATTTCGGAGAAAATTTATCGTACAACATTGAAATTTCACACAGTATATAAACTAAAAAGCCCGAATTGTATTTCTGTCTTTCATTAAAATTTGTTGAGAACTGACCAAAGTCACCGATACCTACCATGTTATTTTGGGGCCACAATAACTTTGATCTGCCATTGTTAAAACATGCGAGCTTGACGTAAAAAGTCAAAAATATCTCACAAATTTCCCATCTAATTTTTGTTTTCGCGGTTTATTGAGAACTACTGGAGGGGAATAAATTTAGTATTTTTTGTTACCTACTGTGTGAAGTTTCAATGTTGTCGGATAAATTGTCCCAGAAATATCGTCGGAAACGTCCTAGACGAAACGTGCTCAGACACGCGCTGCTATCGGGGCACGATAGTATTGTCTAAGGATTAACTTGAATTATAGTGCAAACCTGAGACTGAATGATCACTTCAGCTTGTATATCATTGCAGTGATCGTCTTTGTTATGAGACATTTGGGATAAATCAAAGTTCAGTTGTTACAACGTTATACTACTCAGATGCTCCCAGAGAGTGCCAATTTACCATCAAGGATACCCTCCTCTCAGACTCTCCCCCTATCAAGCCCCCACAAATCTGACAACTTGTCTACGCCCTTGCCGCGGAGGCATCTCCCGGAAGTGACCGCATCACCGCAAGACCTGACTGCCTCACCGCGGATGAATACGGCAGAAGAATACATCCTCGAACCTTTGTGACGTCACACAAGCAGCACGAAGACAAAACCGATTCCCGGAGAATGAGTAAGCGCAAATTGAGGCCCCTTGACCACAAAAATTTGCATATGACCTCTGTGACGTCACTTGCGATTCCGGTCCTGTGATCGGAAGTGACCTTTGACCCTGCGCACCATTACTACCCGATACTGTACGCATGCGCAGGGGTCATAGATCACGTGACCGGAACCGGGAGTGATGTCACAGAGGTCATATATAAAATTTTTAGGTCAAGGTAAGTTTGCTCTTACTATACTACTCACACGAAGTAAATTGAAAGGATACTTGGTCATGGCAATATTAGTAAAAGAGAGAATATGCAGTTCAACATTCTCAGTTCGAATAAAATGATGCTTGAATACATGGATAATTTATTTCTTCTCTGATTCGTTGATTGAGCACACCAGTTTTTATGTCAAGGCTTCATCAAATACGGATACATGTATTTTCATTAAACGAAACAACATAAAACGTATATGTGCGTTACATCTGAAGATGCATTTAGCACGAGAGTTCAGTTAGAACATATAACACCGACATCCTCGCCATGGTCACAATCTTCATTACCCCATCCAGAATGTGGACATTCTGAGATTTTGGTTTCTCTCCCGGTGCATTTTACTTCATCGAGCCAAATCCGTCCTCTGCCTTGTCCGAAGTACGCATTCGTTTTGGCTATGGCGGTCCTGGAATGAGATATAAAATGACTTTAACAATCCAGGTGGATTCAGATAACCTCGATCGTCTTGGTACATTTACCCTGAACCAACTCTGAGGTCTGCGTAACTCAACGCTTGTTCTTATGAGGGAAGTTGATGCGTCCGTCGCCGGTTACCGGCGGATTAACCCCGTACGAAGGTACGACATTTCAGTGTACAATCGTGATATATACGGGCAAAATGCAAAATATCAATGCATCTGAATCGTATTCAAACACTTGTTCAGATATCTGTCACATGTTTACAATTGTGATATGACTGATACACAGAACTGAAGTGAACCAATTCAAATGAATCACTTTTGCATCGCTGACTGGCAAATTTAATATTTTCATGCATCACTTTTTGGACTGCGCCAGTTATATCTTTCTCCTTCTCCTTGTTCTCCTCGTGATTCAGTTCCCTCTTTTCTAAAATAATCAACCGATTTCTCCCAAATCTGACTCAGATAACTTGGGGTCATGTAGAGGTCACGTACCATAATTGAAGTCAGTAGGTCTAAGGTCAAAGTCACAGTGGCCTAATATTCGGGAAATCATCGAAACTATTTTTTGTTCGAGTGGATACATCAGCGAGAGACGATACGACAGGTACCGAAATTATCGAAGGTCAACAGCACGGTGGCAACCCCAAATAGAGAATTATTAAATACTGGTTCAAGGATATAGACTGCGAAACTTCAAAAACACCTCAGGGTGATGGAAAACAAGGAGCCTATTGAGTTCGAAAGGTCAAAGGTCAAGGTCATTGGGGATGCATAAAATCAGAAAACTAATGAAATCACATTTTTTTTGAGCCTATATGCATTAGTGGGAAGCGATGTGTCGGGTACCACATTAAGGTTAAATTGTCGATGGTCAATGTAACTAACCACCAGCAACTCACTCTAAAATTTGAGACTCAACATAACTTTCCAATCTTTACCGATTTCTCTGAAATTTGACCGAATTGACTAAGGAGTCCCGCTTATCAAAGTTGAGGTTAGTAGGTCAAAGATCAAGGTCAGTGCGGCCAAAAACTAGAAAAGTCATCGAAATTCATTTTTTTTTGTTTGAGTGGATACATCAGTGAGAGATGACATGCCAGGTCCAGAAATTGTCAAAGTTCCAAATGTCAATATCACAGTTGTACTCCCAAAGGATTTATTGAAAACATTGCACTATTACTCTGGTCAAATGAAAAAAGAACAACAACAACAGAGATGACAGAAGAGAGAACAACAACAAGTTTTTTTCTTCATATAGTTTATTCTCCCCAATGTTACATCATACCCACGCTGGGGAGCCGCGTTGGGTATGTTTACAATTCAAGAAAACTCGTGTCCAATTGTCCGTTAGATGTATTTTCGTCTGCTCTTGTCTGTCGCCATTTCAGAAAGTTCCATCTTTGCTCGGTGTGACCTAAGCGTCGTCGGGCAGGCCTGGATATTCTTCGGGCAGCATGTCCTGAAACAGTTGTTTGCGCATTTTGATCGCATTTTCCAGGGCCTCGATGGGTGGTAGCCCCATAGCCTCTTCCAAGTGACGCTTGGTCTTCATGATGGACCTGTGCGTGGGGTCGCCTTTCATTTCAAGCGGTAGTAAGGTATACTGTTCATAGATCGCCATGGCTGTTTTCCTGATGCGGGGGCGCATCTCGATCGCTGCAGCGTAAGTATTGATAGCTGCTGTCACAATACGATCCCAGAAGGTATGTTCTGCCTCACTTTCCTGGGATGTAGGCGGACTCTCTGAGGTTAAGCTCTCCGTATCAGCAGATAGACTCTCAGCAATCTCGGATTCGGTATCAGTCGATACACTCTCAGCAGTCTCTATATCAGCATCCACCTCAACGGACTCCTCGAAGTCTTCAATCCCATGTATATTTTTCTGGTGTCGCATCATATCGTAATGTCTGGTGAACGTGCGTTCGCACTCAGAGCAAGTATAAGCCATGTTGACGGTTAAAATTTGACTGTTTGCGTTTTTGGGATACGCTTGCTTTTATAGACAGTAACGCCAATCAACGCTTAGCTTAACGCTTCAACGCCCTGGTGAATTAGCTCAGAAGCTCTGATTTTCATGGAATTGACACCAATTCATCGAAATGCAGTGACGTCCGTCAACGTTCATCGTTACGCTTTAACGCCCGTCTCAACGCCTTAACCCCCAATCGTAACGCCTTAACACCCGTCTCAACGCCCGTCTCAGTACTATGATGGCCGAGAAGGGACATCGCTTTATTGTGTTATGAATCTGGGCCGAGGCATGATGCGAAGTGGCGAAGCCAGGATGTGAAGAACGAAGGCAGGATGCGAGGCGCGAAGGCAGGATGCGAAGGCAGGATGCGAAGTGGGAAGCCACGATGTGAAGCGCTAAGTCAGGATGCAAAGTCAGGATGCGAAGCGCGAACTCAGGATGCGAAGTCGCGAAGGCAGAATGCGAAGTGGCGAAGCCAGGATGCGAAGCGCGAAGTCAGGATGGGAAATCAAAACATGAAGCGCGATGTTAGGATGCGAAATCAAAACAATGCGAAGCGCGAAGCCAGGATGCGAAGCGCGAAGTCAGGATGCGAAATCAAAACAAAACAATGCAAAGACTGGAATCGGAGCGCGAAGTCAGGATGCGAAGGCAGGATGCGAAGCGCGAAGTCAGGATGTGAAATCAAAACATCAGCATTGGGCAGGATTCTATCAAAACGAGGCCGGTTTGTAACCCTGATTCCTAATAGGCATTGCAGAGGCAATTGAAGATTATTGCTGGTTGTTATTATCACAGCAACGGAGGAAGTAAAATATTCTAATTTGTACCTTATGCTTTGCATTACTGATGTTTTATAGAAATTCACAAATGATAATTTGAATATTCTCAGATCTGGCGTTTCGGGAATGATTAAAACCGACCCGAATAATTGATAAGTAATACTGAAGGGCTCAAAGCTTTCGTAAGACTCTAATTAGCCTGGTGACTGTTCAGGTTGACATTTTTATTCCAATATTACAAAATTTACACTTAGCCTGGTGTGTGAATGGGCCAGATCATCTAAAAACAATTGAGAATTATTGCTTACCAGATAAATTGCTAAGCAGATCAAAGTGGCAGTATTAATAACATTATGCTAACCGACGAAGTGCTAACACTCTCACAGGACTTAGTCTCGTATATTTCAGGTTGAACAGATCATCCCAAGGCTGGTTAAAATTAATTTCCTGTTTAGGCATGATGTTAAAAATGATGTTAAAAATAAAATCCCAAAACATTGCCTCGTTTTTGTGGATTTTTGTTATTCTATCAAGGGATGATTTCCTGTCTTCACTATATTTGTGGGAACTCACAACCAGCAATAATATATCTTGAAAACGGGAACCCAGTTACTCTTATTCAAACATAAATGGGCCAATTCCCATGGCATCCGGCTATCTCCCACGTGGTATTTTTAGTGTGACAGTTTGGCGGCGGAAAATGACACTTGGACTAAATAACATGATATAGCCTACGAACACCCTCCACGTAAATTTTTGTCAAACTCTTATTATTAAATTTGTTAATTAGGGTATGTTGTGATTCCATAATGAGGCTGAGCGTTCCATGTCGATGATCATGATTTTGCAGAGCCGATAGGCCTACACCTCGAGGGATGACGGTAAATTTGGGGGGCCCTGAAAAGGCCCGTTGCGAGAGCGACATGCGTTTTTAGCGGGATTGAGACCGTTTCCGAGAACCGTTATGATACCATGCGGTATTATCACTTTTTTATCACTCGAAATTCATTTTTTTTTGTTTGAGTGGATACATCAGTGAGAGATGACATGCCAGGTCCAGAAATTGTCAAAGTTCCAAATGTCAATATCACAGTTGTACTCCCAAAGGATTTATTGAAAACATTGCACTATTACTCTGGTCAAATGAAAAAAAACAACAACAACAGAGATGACAGAAGAGAGAACAACAACAAGTTTTTTTTTCATATAGTTTATTCTCCCCAATGTTACATCATACCCACGCTGGGGAGCCGCGTTGGGTATGTCGCCATTTCAGAAAGTTCCATCTTTGCTCGGTGTGACCTAAGCGTCGTCGGGCAGGCCTGGATATTCTTCGGGCAGCATGTCCTGAAACAGTTGTTTGCGCATTCTGATTGCATTCTCCAGGGCCTCGATGGGTGGTAGCCCCATAGCCTCTTCCAGGTGACGCTTGGTCTTCATGATGGACCTGTGCGTGGGGTCGCCTTTCATTTCAAGCGGTAGTAAGGTATACTGTTCATAGATCGCCATGGCTGTTTTCCTGATGCGGGGGCGCATTTGGGTGTACGCGTCGCCTGTTGTGAAGTATCCTCTCCGGCGTCCTCGATCGCTGCAGCGTAAGTATTGATAGCTGCTGTCACAATACGATCCCAGAAGATATGTTCTGCCTCACTTTCCTGGGATGTAGGCGGACTCTCTGAGGTTAAGCTCTCCGTATCAGTAGATATACTCTCAGCAATCTCGGATTCGGTATCAGTCGATACACTCTCAGCAGTCTCTATATCAGCATCCACCTCAACGGACTCCTCGAAGTCTTCAATCCCATGTATATTTTTCTGGTGTTGCATCATATCGTAATGTCTGGTGAACGTGCGTTCGCACTCAGAGCAAGTATAAGCCATGTTGACGGTTAAAATTTGACTGTTTGCGTTTTTGGGATACGCTTGCTTTTATAGACAGTAACGCCAATCAACGCTTAGCTTAACGCTTCAACGCCCTGGTGAATTAGCTCAGAAGCTCTGATTTTCATGGAATTGACACCAATTCATCGAAATGCAGTGACGCCCGTCAACGTTCATCGTTACGCTTTAACGCCCGTCTCAACGCCTTAACACCCAATCGTAACGCCTTAACACCCGTCTCAACGCCCGTCTCAATACTATGATGGCCGAGAAGGGACATCGCTTTATGGTGTTATGAATCTGGACCGAGGCATGATGCGAAGTGGCGAAGCCAGGATGTGAAGAACGAAGGCAGGATGCGAGGCGCGAAGGAAGGATGCGAAGGCAGGATGCGAAGTGCGAAGCCACGATGTGAAGCGCTAAGTCAGGATGCAAAGTCAGGATGCGAAGCGCGAACTCAGGATGCGAAGTCGCGAAGGCAGGATGCGAAGTGGCGAAGCCACGATGCGAAGCGCGAAGTCAGGATGGGAAATCAAAACATGAAGCGCGATGTTAGGATGCGAAATCAAAACAATGCGAAGCCAGAATGCGAAGTGGCGAAGCCAGGATGCGAAGCGCGAAGTCAGGATACGAAATCAAAACAAAACAATGCAAAGACTGGAATCGGAGCGCGAAGTCAGGATGCGAAGGCAGGATGCGAAGCGCGAAGTCAGGATGGGAAGCGCGAAGTCAGGATGCGAAATCAAAACAATGCGTAGCGCGAAGTCAGGATGTGAAATCAAAACATCAGCATTGGGCAGGATTCTATCAAAACGAGGCCGGTTTGTAACCCTGATTCCTAATACGCATTGCAGAGGCAATTGAAGATTATTGCTGGTTGTTATTATCACAGCAACGGAGGAAGTAAAATATTCTAATTTGTACCTTATGCTTTGCATTACTGATGTTTTATAGAAATTCACAAATGGTAATTTGAATATTCTCAGATCTGGCGTTTCGGGAATGATTAAAACCGATCCGAATAATTGATAAGTAATACTGAAGGGCTCAAAGCTTTCGTAAGACTCTAATTAGCCTGGTGACTGTTCAGGTTGACATTTTTATTCCAATCTTACAAAATTTCCACTTAGCCTGGTGTGTGAATGGGCCAGATCATCTAAAAACAATTGAGAATTATTGCTTACCAGATAAATTGCTAAGCAGATCAAAGTGGCAGTATTAATAACATTATGCTAACCAAAGAAGTGCTAACACTCTCACAGGACTTAGTCTCGTATATTTCAGGTTGAACAGATCATCCCAAGGCTGGTTAAAATTAATTTCCTGTTTAGGCATGATGTTAAAAATGATGTTAAAAATAAAATCCCAAAACATTGCCTCGTTTTTGTGGATTTTTGTTATTCTATCAAGGGATGATTTCCTGTCTTCACTATATTTGTGGGAACTCACAACCAGCAATAATATATCTTGAAAACGGGAACCCAGTTACTCTTATTCAAACATAAATGGGCTAATTCCCATGGCATCCGGCTATCTCCCACGTGGTATTTTTAGTGTGACAGTTTGGCGGCGGAAAATGACACTTGGACTAAATAACATGATATAGCCTACGAACACCCTCCACGTAAATTTTTGTCAAACTCTTATTATTAAATTTGTTAATTAGGGTATGTTGTGATTCCATAATGAGGCTGAGCGTTCCATGTCGATGGTCATGATTTTGCAGAGCCGATAGGCCTACACCTCGAGGGATGACGGTAAATTTTGGGTGGCCCTGAAAAGGCCCGTTGCGAGAGCGACATGCGTTTTTAGCGGGATTGAGACCGTTTGCGAGAACCGTTATGATACCATGCGGTATTATCACTCAGTGATAGATGGTTTTGAATTTCGAATAATATTTGAACAAATATATATCAATTTGTGTATTTTCAATTCTGGTTTATAACTGCAAGTTTTAAATGCACACCCAAAGCCTGTTTTATCGAACTATTTGATTTGGATGTTTCTGTGGTGGACACTGACGGGGAATTCTGGAAATGAATTAGAACACGGCCGATTTGTACCATATAGAATAGACAAGAATATCTCTTTATTTATGCTTATATTCCAAAGGGTTGACGTAAACAGAGAAACAATAAATTGGCAATGTTTGGCGGCCTCGGCCTTGACAATCTCGACTTCGGACTCCAAACTATATGCATCGTCGGATGAATGATGTAACTAGTTTATTGAACAGAAAAATCGTTTGGCTTGTATCTGGATCTAGTTTCATTAAATTTTAGTGTACATTTATTGAGATATCTACTTCTAAGTCGCTTGACTTCGGTCTCGGAGCGTCGATTCCAAAGATGAGGAGGAAAAAAAGAATAAAAATAAAAAAATTGGGGCGGCAGAATATTTCGGGGCGGGCGGAGATGCTTAACAGGAAACTTTTTTAAGCAGCCTAATGTTCGCGAATTACGATATTGCCCTGTACGTAGACTTTTGGCATGGAGTGACGAGCATACGAGTTTAGACAATAGCCCCAAACTAACAGCTAATTATCTTACTGCTTGTTAATAGTCTATCTGTTTCCGTGTGTATAAATTTATTAGCACATAATAAGGATGCATGGAATTATTGATCCTGGATTTCACATTTTATATCATCAATCCAAAATTTGTACAAACCACCATCTTAGAATTGGCTCGGATCGTTTCGGACACCGGGCTAAGTAGCAGAGATATATTTTAAAAAATTTTAAATTTAAATTGCTTTTTTAATTTTAAAATTTTAATTTTTTGCAATTTTAAAATTTCTAATTTTTTTTAGCATCACTAAATTGTCATATTTTAAAGCGAGAGCCCGTGTTTGTCAAGCATGGAAAATCACACTATATACACTATATATAAAGATCAATTTATCTGGTAAGCAATAATTCTCAATTATTCCTAGATGGTATGGCCCATTCACACACCAGGCTAACTGGAAATTTTGCAAGATTGGAATAAAAATGTCAACTTGAACAGTCACCAGGCTAATTAGAGTCTTACGAAAGCTTTGAGCCGTTCAGTATTAATTATCAATTATTCGGGTCGGTTTTAATCATTCCCGAAACGCCAGATCTGAAAATATTCGAAATACCATTTGTGAATTTCTATAAAACATCAGTCATGCAAAGCAAAGGTACACTTCAGAATAATTTTACTTCCTCCGTTGCTGTGATAACAACAACCAGCAATAATCTTCAATTGCCCCTACAATGCATATTAGGAATCAGGGCTACGAACCGGCCTCGTTTTGATAGGATCATGCGCAATGCTGATGTTTTGATTTCGCATTCTGACTTCGCGCTCCGCATTGTTTTGATTTCGCATCCTGACATCGCGCTTCGCATCCTGACTTCGCGCTTCGCATCCTGACTTCGCGCTTCGCATCCTGACTTCGCGCTTCGCATCCTGAATTCGCGCTCCGCTTCCAGTCTTTGCATTGTATTGTTTTGATTTCGCATCCTGACTTCGCGCTTCGCATCCTGGCTTCGCCACTTCGCATCCTGGCTTCGCCACTTCCCATCCTGGCTTCGCGCTTCGCATTGTTTTGATTTCGCATCCTGACTTCGCGCTGCATGTTTTGATTTCGCATCCTGACTTCGCGCTTCGCATCCTGGCCTCGCGACTTCGCATCCTGCCTTCGCGACTTCGCATCCTGACTTCGCGCTTCGCCTCCTGCCTTCGCATCCTGACTTTGCGCATCGCATCCTGCCTTCGTTCTTCGCATCCTGGATTCGCGACTTCGCATCCTGCCTTCGCGACTTCGCATCCTGCCTTCGTGTATCGGTCCAGATTCATAACACAATACAGCGATGTCCCTTCTCGGCCATCATACAATACCTATCTCAATGCGTTATGCATTGTCCATCATCACTGGACGGACATCATTATGTTGTAGGTTGAAGAAGATAATAACATTGCGACTTCCTCTTTCGAATACCCTTTGTGGTGAAACTTGTTTCCTGTGACCTCCAACATCTCACCCATCTCGGCGTCCATACTTTCTCTGAACAAATCCTTCCATAGCCTCGAGTTTACATTATGTTCATTCCCTTGTACGGGTTTGGGTTGGTCCTTCACGGTTGGGTGATATTTCGGATATTTCGGCACTGATGGTATGAAGGGAACCTGCTGTACGGGGGCGGTTTGCTGCTGCTGAACGGGTGCTGGATGGTGTAGGGGTATATGACGTTGTAGTGATGGTGTAGGGGTATATGACGTTGTAGTGATGCCTCGCCGGGTAACAGGTGGGTCGTCAGCCGGCGATCTTCGGGAGTATGGGCTTTTAAATCTACGAACAGGTAGCCGTACGGACGACCTGCATGAAATGGTCAATGTTCTGAGGATAAATTCGACTACCAAACACACGGATTTGTGCTCTGTCGATGGGGTTGGAGAACAACACAAAGTATTGGCAGTTCAAGGCAATATCTCTGGACGCCTTCCCTTGAGGAAAGAGATTCTGAGTCAAATAGATGACAGACAGATTGCGATGATGGGATCCTTTGGTGAATAGGTCGGCGATTTTTGAATTGTCATTGGCCGCACTCACCAGGTCATCGAGCACTATCACGTTGGTCTGCTCGGGGACAAAGTAATACGGTTCGTCTATGTCGTGGGGAATCCCTGGGACGAAGCTCACATTCTGTAACCTTGTAGTTTCGTAGGCTGGCTGCCTTTGGCTATAACACCAAATAACACGTGTTGGAGCTGGGGTTGCCACACCTTCCTCTAAAAACTTCATCACCCAGGATGTCTTTCCACATGCCGTAGTGCCGCTCACCGTCATCGTATAGGGATGCTCTACTCCACTTGTTGGACTTATTGCGGGACTCGGCGGTGTTTCTTGGTTGGGTTTGCGTTGAATGTGTCTGAGCATACTATCGTGACGAGAGAAGGTTCTCGGACAGAACGTACACGTACACGACATGTTGATCAGTCGACCAATACATATGGACTGATGAAGGACACGTGTTCATTCCAGCTACCACCACCACCACCACCACCGGGCGTTGACGGGCGGTGGTGGCGGTGACGGTGCTGGCGGCGGTGGTGATGGTGGTGGGGATGGTGGTGGTGTCTGTACATATAGGAATGAACACGTGTCCCTCATATGTATTGGTCGACTGATCAACATGTCCTGTACGTGTACGTTCTGTCAGAGAGCCTTCTGTCGTCACGATAGTATGCTCAGACACATTCAACGCAAACACAACCAAGAGACACCGCCGAGTCCCGCTATAAGTCTAACAAGTGGAGTAGAGCATCCCTATACGATGACGGTGAGCGGCCCTACGGCATGTGGAAAGACATCCTGGGTGATGAAGTTTATAGAGGAAGGTGTGGCAACCCCAGCCCCAACACGTGTTATTTGGTGTTATAGCCAATGGCAGCCAGCCTACGAAACTACAAGGTTACAGAATGTGAGTTTCGTCCCAGGGATTCCTCACGACATAGACGAACCGTATTACTTTGACCTCGAGCAGACCAACGTGGTAGTGCTCGATGACCTGCTGAGTGCGGCCAAGGACAATTCAAAAATCGCCGACCTATTCACCAAAGGGTCCCATCATCGCAATTTGTCTGTCATCTATTTAACTCAGAATCTCTTTCCTCAAGGGAAGGGTCCAGAGATATTTCATTGAACTGCCAATATTTTGTGTTGTTCTCCAATCCCATCGACAGAGCACAAATCCGTGTGTTTTGTAGTCGAATTTATCATCAGAACATCGACCATTTCATGCAGGTGTTTCAAGGAGCGACAAGTCGTCTGTACGGCTACCTGTTCGTAGATTTAAAAGCTCATACTCCCGAAGATCGCCGGCTGACGACCCACCTGTTACCCGGCGAGGCATCACTACAACGTCATATACCCCTACACCATCCAGCACCCGTTCAGCAGCAGCAAACCGTCCCTGTACAGCAGGTTCCCTTCATACCATCAGTGCCGAAATATCACCCAACCGTGAAGGACCAACCCAAACCCGTACAAGGGATTGAACATAATATAAACTCGAGGCTATGGAAGGATTTGTTCAAAGAAAGTATGGACGCCGAGATGGGTGAGATGTTGGAGGCCACAGGAAACAAGTTTCACCGCAAAAGGTATTCGAAAGAGGAAGCCGCAATGTTAGCCCATAATACATTGGCACACAGACTACGACGGGCTTTACGTCAGCAGTGTGCCCACCTCCTGACCCATATAAAATTGCTGGACAAGGAACCGATCCATATGGAAATCGAAAGAACAGCGTCGATGTTGAAACCCTCGTGCATGAACTGGAAAGCGGCGTATGTCAGAGCAATAGCACAAAAGAAACATTTGTTCGAACGCATCATTAAGATCAAAAGCGTCTCACTATAAATAGACCACACGGCACCATTCCCCTCATTTCACCATGAGCACTGCAGAGTCCAACTTGTTTGAACCTGACAACGAGGATATTCTAGCCGAAGCGTTACGTCAAGCCAATGCCGATGCTATTATTGATACAGCGCAAGGTGAATCCACCGTTCATCCCAACGCAAGCCTTCTCATCTTACCACGCTCATAGATGACATCCAATGGGTGACACGGGTATGTCTTCTGCTGCATAAGAAACAGATAATACCCAATGAGGTTACCAACATAACTACCCGTGCCCAGAATCTGCTGACCCTGCATGAGGCATTTCAAACCTTTATGGAGACCCAGCTGGAGACGGGAAATTATCTTCTGCAACCTACAACATAATGACGTCCGTCCAGTGATGATGGACAATGCATAACGCGTTGAGATAGGTATTGAGACGGGCGTTGAGACGGGTGTTAAGGCGTTACGATTGGGTGTTAAGGCGTTGAGACGGGCGTTCAAGCGTAACGATGAGCGTTGACGGGCGTCACTGCATTTCGATGAATTGGTGTCAATTCCATGAAAATCAGGGCTTCTGAGCTAATTCACCAGGGCGTTGAAGCGTTAAGCTAAGCGTTGATGGGCGTGACTGTCTATAAAAGCAAGCGTATCCCCAAAACGCAAACAGTCAAATTTTAACCGTCAACATGGCTTATACTTGCTCTGAGTGCGAACGCACGTTCACCAGACATTACGATATGATGCGACACCAGAAAAATATACATGGGATGGAAGACTCCGAGGAGTCCGTTGAGGTGGATGCTGGTACAGAGACTGCTGAGAGTGTATCGAGTGATACCGAATCCGAGATTGCTGAGAGTCTATCTACTGATACGGAGAGCTTGACCTCAGAGAGTCAGCCTACACCCCAGGAAAGTGAGGCAGAATCTACCGTCTGGGATCGTATTGTGACAGCAGCTATCAATACTTACGCTGCAGCGATCGAGGACGCCGGAGAGGATAATTTACAACAGGCGTACACCCAAATGCTATGAACAGTATACCTTACTTAAAATCTATGAACAGTATACCTTACTACCGCTTGAAATGAAAGGCGACCACACGCACAGGTCCATCATGAAGACCAAGCGTCACTTGAAAGAGGCTACCACCCACCGAGGCCCTGGAAAATGCAATCAGAATGCGCAAACAACTGTTTCAGGACATGCTGCCCGAAGAATATCAAGGCCTGCCCGACGACGCTTAGGTCACACCGAGCAAAGATGGAACTTTCTGAAATGGCGACAGACAAGAGCAGACGAAAATACATCTAACGGACAAGAAGGACTATAACAGATGCAGCGCAAAATGGCGGCCTCTGATTGGACAAGAGTTTTCTTAACTTGTAAACATACCCAACGCGGCTCCCCAGCGTGGGTACGATGTAACATTGGGGAGAATAAACTATATGAAAATAAAACTTGTTGTTGTTCTCTCTTCTGTCATCTCTGTTGTTGTTGTTGTTGTTTTATTCTCATCTGTCTACATCACCATAAAATGCGGTGGGAAACCCGGATGTTGAGAGTCAGTACATGCATAAGGTCTAAGGAAAAACTGGAACTCTTCTGTGTTCTGAGGTAGTTTTAGTGAAAAAAAGCTTCACACTGATACCCCACACGGTCCATTCGGACCACTATCCGTATGGAAGACGGAGGAACGACGGGGAAAACCCACTGACCAACTGTGCATGCGCCGATTGGCGCGAACTCCAATGAAAACAAGCCAGTCTGACCCACGAGAGCTTCACACTGATACCCCACACGATCCGTTCGGACCAATAGTGGTCCATCTCTACACCAAATACCTTCCTTCACTGCCCCAAAATGCCCACTTTGGCTACTACTCGTACTGATGACGTCACCAATGACGTCACAGATGCTGTGGACATCCCTCAAATTGGGGTCTGCACCCCGAGAGCTACAACATGACACCTCCCACGACGCATTCGGACCAAGGATGGTCCATCTTTACACCAAATAACTTCCCGACCGCCCCAAAATGCCCACTTTCGCTACTACTCGTACTGATGACGTCACCAATGACGTCACAGATGACGCGAACATCCCTAAAATGGGGATGTACTCCCCGAGAGCTACAAGATGACACCTCCCACGACACAATCGGACCAAGGATGGTCCCTCTCTACCCAAAATACCTTCCTGCACTTCCCTATAATGCCCACTTTCGCTGCGACTCGTACTGATGACGTCACCGATGACGTCACAGATGACGCGAACATCCCTCAAATGGGGATGTACACCCCGAGAGCTACAAGATAACACCTCCCACGACACAATCGGACCAAGGATGGTCCCTCTCTACCCCAAACACACCTTCACGCACCCCCAAAATGGCCACTTTACTTACTACACTCAACTGCACATGCGCAGATTGACGCGACTTGCACTAAAAAATACACCATTCAGACTGTACCCCACACAAACTTCACTTTGACACCTCCCAGGACGCATTCGGACCAAGGATGGTCCATCTCTACACCAAATACATTCCTGCACTGCCCCAAAATGGCCACTTTACTTACTACAACCAACTGCGCATGCGCAGATTTACGCGACTTGCACTTTAAAACACGCCATTCTGACTCTACCCCACACAAGCTTCACTTTGACACCATCCACGACCCATTCGGCCCCATACCGATCCATCTCTACCCAAACACACTCCCACATACCCCCCAACATGCCTGCTTTCTATACTACGGCCAGACTGCGCATGCGCAGACTATTGAAAACGGACGAACCATTAGTCCAGTCATGCCCCACCACGAGAGCTTCAAAATAAGACCTCAAACGACACCAAAGGATCATTGGGGGTTCACGTAGACCCCAAAACGTTCACCCAGTATGGACCTATCCCCCTCCCCCATAGCCAGTATGGAGCTATATGAGCCTATATACAGGCCTACGGTACTTTTCCAAAAATTTCACCGTTTCACTCCGGGACCCTTCCCATCGTGTTCTAAATGACGAGACGTGAAAAACAAGACCAAACAACCCATATCACAATGAACGTGTGTGAATTTCCCTGGTTGGACCTATACCCCCATATAGCCAGTATGGGACTATATGGGCCTACCCAGGCCTCAGTGAACTTTTTCCAAAAATTTCACCATTTCGCTTCGAGACCCTTCCAATTGTGATTTTGTTGGCGATGCGAGAAAAACGAGACCCCACAACCCATAGTAAAGCCCACAAAAAAATTTGACCGCCCCTACCCCATATAGCCAGTATGAAGCTATATACAGACCTACCCGGTACTTTTCCAAAAATTTCACCGTTTCGCTCCGGGACCCTTCCCATTGTGATTTTCTTGGCGAGACGAGAAAAATGAGACCAAACAACCCATAGTAAAATCCACAAAAAATATGACCACTCCCTCCCCACCTCATACAGGCATTTCCCGTATATTGTATATTGTACGAGTCCGTGTTCCGCTTTTTGTTTATTTTATTTTTTCTGTAAAAACACCCGATTGACTGGATAGGCAGGCCCCGATAAGCCCGGGGGCCGATATTACCCCTTTGGAATAGGGTTGATAGGAGTATATTGTAGGGTAAAGTCCGTGTTCCGTATTTTATATCTGGAGACATTTTACATGCATCCACCCTGCCTCTAGAGGGCAGCACTATCGATGCCGTGATGTCGAAAGGGCGCCCCCACAGCAAGCGAAGCCGCCATTTTGTTTCATCGTGCAAACTGGACAATAAACGCTCGACCCTGGGGTGGCACGGATGCTAGACTGATGCTAATAACATGGTACAACACGTATAGATTATGTTGATTACTATAAGTCTTCCTTCCCATGGTTTCAGGTATTTTTTTCGACCCTGCGGGAACCCCCCAGCCCAGAACAAGTCAGGACATGGCTTGATCACGTGATCGTCATGGGAAACCCCCACTGGGAAACCCCGCCGCGTGACAACCCCCTTAAATTTTACCCGGGGGAATAAATAAGTAGGTCAATGCGACTTTAAATGCCGTGACTATACTACTAAGCGATGTGTCTGGCATACAATAGCAAGGGTCAGAGATCTAGCGTATATGTATATGGAGAGAAAAATCTCTAATATACAAGCGTCTAGTTCGTCATTCAATATTCAGTCGTCGTCCATAAGGTCAAATACCGACCACAGCAACTCATTCTAGCACGTCAGACTCAAGATTTCGGTTCAATGACATAGTGCAGTGTCAGTTGGGGTCTCCCTTTAATTGCCATACACGGTTATTACCCGTAAATCGTGCATTTCATTAGTCAGGAATCACGATTCAAGGGTGTGAATCATAAACTTGAGATGTAAGACGCGTGTGATTCACCGTGTAATTATGTGACAATACGTGATCCGTACATATCTTCAACAGCATCACACGCGTGACCGGTTGTATTTGTGACTCTTTTTAATTTGGCGCATTCCTGAAATTTCTGTGTATCAGTCACATATCAATTGACAAATAAGACTGATGCTGGCACTGCAGGCATGGTGTGTCGTATACCTCCGCAACGGCAAAATATCAGGAACTGACTCTCGAAGGGTCTTGCGATGCGTCAAATCATACTGATCGAAGCACTAAAAATAAACGTAGGACTCCAAATCTCGTCAGAAGTTATGATGAAGGGAATATTCGAACTACCTAATAATCAATTACAGTATATAGCGGATGGAACAGACCCAAGTTCGCTAAGCTTGGGAAAGAAATTTAAAGAGATCTAGCGTATACGTATATGGAGAGAAAAATATGGAGAGAAAATATACAAGCGTCCAGTTCGTCATTCAATATTCAACCGTCGTCCATTAAAAATAAACTCATCCATAATCCAAAGACTTAATTCATATAACAGCATTAGCATCAAATTAAAAAAAAATTATATTCTACATAAAACTAGTTTCCTGCAAGAGAGAAGCCTTCAACACTTTCCAATGATGCTGGCAAGAATCATAATGTTCCAGCAATATCAAATCCGCATCGCTCATCAGTAATCTTAATCCATATGATTTACGATGTAAAGTCGTTGTCCAGTACGATGTATCCCAAACACGCTTTCATTGTGCTTGTTCTTTTGAACACCATGAGGATTGTGAAATGCATGGGTTTATACGGCCCCTAGCCCAGGGTTAAACGAAATTGGACACAAGTTAGAGAACGTGGGACGATAGATCTTCCAGGCTATACGCTCGTATTTTGCTATCAGCATGCGATACGTATGGCCAAATTTGTACACTGTTAGGTGTTTATGCTGGATTAGAGGAGTGGCATTTTTTGTAGAAAGTTAGCAGGTAAACACTGGATTTATCATACTATCTATTACCATTGCGCGACATGCTGAATAACAAAGAGTTATTGAATGTGTTTATATATGTATGTACATGTATGTACGTATGTATTTAAGTGTATATTTATGTGCATGTATGTACATAGTTATGTATCGCGACATATACTCTCATGGGCCAGTGGTATCATTAAGACATGCTTATAATGAAAGGAAAACCCAAACGAAAAAATACGGAACAGTCATGTCAGTCGGAAAAACATCTGCTTGGGCTTACCCGCTAAATCCCAGCGATCTGCAGACAACTTTGGCCGACAAGGCAGTGAAACCATCGTCACAGACTGTACCCCACTGGCCTGAATGGTAAACTTCTACTCTGCCTTCTCTGGTTGAGGAACCGTGCACCAGTCGAACGAAACCGTCTTAAGAGATGAAAGTTTGAATGAATGCTGATGTTTCTGGATGAGGAAACGGTGAGTTTTAACTTTGCCTTGAAAATTATGTATTTTATATGGATTACTGTAAAGTACAATTCGACTCCTACAATTATTTTGACATATATTTCCATTGCCAGGGTAACTTTAAGTTGGCTATATCTAATCTGAAGACCAGAGTAACAGGTACTTCAAAATTCACGTTTATGTACTTCTCTACAATAATTCTCTGCCAGCTATAACCCTGAGGAAATTGTACCATGCGGTCGCTGAACCTAATTGCTCTTTCGCATCTGAGGTTTGGGGTCAATATATACTAAACAGAACATCTGACATTTTTAGAAAATGTCTAAATGGTCATGTAAGCAATCTTGGTTGTTTGACTGAACTTGGTATGCATCCCATGGTTATCTGAATTCTAGTTAACATGGTTAAATACTGAAAGAAACTGCAACAATCTCATTCTGACTCAATGTACCAGGCTTCCAAACGAGCCTCATGTCAACCCAGGCTTAATCTTCATGTGTGTGTTCCAGTGAATATAGTTTAAATAACTCAGTGAATTACTCCCTTCCACTCTCAATGCAATTACCTGTACATGCATTCATTAACAAGTTAAAGTCTCTTTTTCTGCTGAAGTCCAGCCAGTCTGTTGCTGGCTCAAGTACTGTTCACATTGTTGACAAACTGAGAACCTATGGAATTGTGAAACATGACATTTCTATTTCTGAGTATGTCTTACATGTCAATAATACAAAGTTCAGGAGGTCATTGACCAACCTCAGACTCAAACTTTGGAAATAGAGAGGGCAATATTTATATGTTCCATCTGATCAGTGCCTCTGTATGCGCTTATTTGTCAATTTGAGAAACATGTATCTTAAGATAACCTACTTCAGTCAAAAATGGACCCACCCTCTCCACTTAGCCCAGCTAATGCAATTAGCCATTTGTCCCAATTTCATAAATTTAACTATGCGCCATAATGACTCGTACGAATATCTCTATCCATGACGAGATTCAGATAGATATTGACGAGAAGCTACCTACACAGACCGATTCTTTGAAGGAATTCCAAGAGAAGTTTGAAGTAAATATCGTAAAGTTAAATTCCATCCTGACTCTTCTTTCACTGATTGTAAGTTTCCTCCCATGTATCATATTGGCTTGTTCAAAGTTTGTTAGGTTAGACGGTGCTTTGTGTCATTGTGTATGTAGTTTGAGGAACTACACTCCTACTACTAATTTCATCATGGGATACTTCCGAACATGGGCGATCGTCGACGTGTCAAGATGATGTCATCATCGAGTCATATGATAGCGAATAGGTATATATCTCGAGATTGGGGTTAATGGGTAGTTAGATTAATCCTATTTGGCCTTTGCTTTTTGGGACCTGTCCTGGGGGGTGGGGGGGGGGGGCTAATTACTTTTCTTGCCCCTTGAGCTAAGGGGATGAAACTTACCACACTATACCCTTGGGTCAAGCTCTACCAGAAAATGTAAAAAAAAAATCCAACATGGCCGCTTTGATGACGACACAGTGTCATCTTCAGAAACGACATTTTTTGGTCAATTTTTCGGTCGGATTTTTCCGAATTTTCTATTGATACAATATCTCCGCAACAAGATAAATTAGTAAATATTAATGCGATGTGAAATAAAGTAGTTTTTGCCCACTTTTCATCGCGGGAAAGCAGAAATTTTGAAGAAATATGACAAAAACATCACTTTTCTGGTACCCCCACGTGACCGCCATCTTGAATTTACCCATGATCCTCTGCTCGAGGGGTTATGCAAATAGGCTCAAAATGACCCCAATATGTTTGGTAGGTTGGGGGGGGGAGCATTTTGCCTCCCCCCCCCCCCCAAGAGCCAGGTAGGGTTAATCTGTATTATAGTGGATCCTGCAAGACATCCATGAAAATCCTTCTCGGTCCCGCACAGGTTCCTATTTAAGGAGGAATTCTCTAATTTAAAGAGATAGAAGAAGGCTCTTTTTTATCTCTGAAAAGTTCTGAAAAGCTCCGGAGCTCCGAGCCATCAATGCCCTCTGACGGATTATCTCCCCTTTATGCTTCAGAACATTCTCTCCAACCCTAACACTAGCTCTAAAACACTAAGTCTAAACCGCGGTCCACAAATCCAACTCTAACATGGAAACAGAGATAGGAGGCAGATGCGTCAATAAACTGCAAACTGTTGCTTTCTCATGAAATCCGAGAATAAGTGGGACTCATTCGTATATATGTTTAGTAGCGCCAATACAGATTACAATTAAATGGATGTTTTGGACTAGATGCTACATGGCCGTGCACCAAATGTAACGATATCCGTCGGTGTAGTAAACAAACAAACTCATTTTATTCAATTCTGTGCCTCAGGTAGGAACTTTCTCCAAGACTCACAGCATAGAGCATGTTGATCTGTTAATATATCATCTTAGCTTGCTAAGGGCATTTCACGTTTCACTTAACACTACCCTTAGATTCCCGCTGTGATTCGGCATGTATTTCACACGGCGTCATCTATCTAGAGGGAGATAATCGAGTTCGAAAGTTGTTCCCAAAGCATGAGGTCAAATGTCGGCCCCATTTAAACGAGCCAATGAAATTATCTGTATTCAAATATTTCTCAGACGTGCAGAGATGTCAGTTTCACGAGGCGCAAGACTGGGGGAGTCTATGCGAGATCAAAACGAAGTTGTGCGAATTAGCTATTTTATTTCTGACTCTAGTGGAGCATGCTTCTATTTGAAAAAAAAAAAAAATCGGCGACAGACCACAGGAAAATGATATGCTTTTTATTTTGTGATGGGGGCACTTCGAGGCCCACCATGGGATCGTTTCAATTGATCGCTTTCTGGAGGTGTGTCTTCGTTCTATGAATGTGATTGCACCGATGTCGGATGTAACGGGACCAGTCGGATGGGACCATTTGGGAAACGCCCTATTACACGCAGATAGCACCCGTTACCGCATGGCTACGAGCAGAAGTTTCTACGTATGATCGTGCCATGCGTTCGGATGATGTTAATATATATGAAAGAAATAACTCTCTGAAATTTCATATCAGTTTCCCCCATTCCATTAAACTGTTCGTTCAAGGACTAATGCATGCCAGGTGCTGATATTGTATATGCCATGTATGTCATTGCGGTATCTCACTCCAACAATTATACGTTTGTTCTGTGAACTGTATAGCGGGCCCGGGAATTCACTTTACGTTAAAGATGGTCAAGCCTTGCCTGTGTATCAACTGATATCAATGTGCTCAAGTGGAATTACTCGATGTAGACAGCCCGTCGTAGGGATCGAAGTCTACCGAACGAACTATTTAGCTGTACCATATACAAGGTTTCTGGAAGTTCTTCCTATTGTGTTACTAGAGTGTGAACATCGAACACATGCACGGCACATGTCGTCGGACTCAAATGAATTGTTATTGTACAATATAAGACTGCTACTCTCAGGATTTGCTTTATATGCATTTCTCTTGAGAACAAAGTATTCATTAAATTCCATCGCGAGCAATTCGAAGTGTTTTCTTCCCATCGTCATTCAACACGTAGCATTCAAACGCCTTTTCTCATGGCCACATTGTGTATATTAATGCACAGACACGATCGTCGTCATTTTCTTTGCGTCATGTTCTAGCGGATTTTTGAAAATATCTTCGAATCACGCTTATATAGAAATCGTTCTCGAAGACTGATCACGAGGTTGGTTTTCCCCAAGAGTCAAGTTCAGTAAAACAGCTCGTTCGGAAACCTTCGTCTGTCTAGATCGGGTTTGTGCCGGAATTCCATTTTGTATTTTGTATTTTGACAGCAGTTGATACACTTACAAGGCTTGTCCAGGTAGCACGTAAAGTGAATTCCCCGACACGTTATACAGTTCACAGAACAAACCTCTAAATGGTGGGGAAATATACCACAATTAGTCCATGAGCCAGACCAGATATCGGTACCACCTGAGGTGGTAAATTCTCATTATGTTTTTTTGGAAGTCCTATATCCATAGATGCAAAAAAACTTTGAAAGCAATCCGGGACTCACAGCTTAATGGTAGTAATGACCTCTTAAATATGGACACCTGAGTCCGATCTGAGGGACCAGATTTGGGGGTATGGGAAATATAAAGTTGAATATCTTTGATAGTAACGGTAATATAGTGACATTTGGCCACTCGAAATGTTGGTAATCTAATCCCCTATATGTTGGTATCTGTTATATGCAAATATGTCAATTATATAGGTCACCAGAGGTCAAAAGGTCACGAAATCTGACTCCTGTCTAAAACTTGACCACCTGTAGGAAAACTCGCTGCAGATACCATACCAATCGGACTTTCTTAACCTAAATGGGTTCAAATGGAAGCCAAGAAGTACCCAAGTCTATAATAAGTCTAAACAAGTAGAGTTTATTATTATTTAGACTGTGGCACAGAACTGTTTTTGACGCATTTTCGAAAATGGTCGTTTTATTGCGCTAAAAACGGGCAAAATTGTATGAAGTTGGACAGTTTGAAATTAGTTGCATATTTTGACAAAATAACTGCTCCAAATGCTAATGGTCATGTCTTAGGTCTATTCAGGGATTAGTTAAGCTACATTTCGAGGTAATTAGGTCACCAGAGGTCAAGGTCAAAGATTGTCAATTATTAATTTTCTGCATTTTGACTTGGGAATTTCACATTAAATGTATTTACATTGCAACCAGTTTCAAGTATAGAGCAGCAGAGCCATCACTGGTTCACCCTGTACCCTATAGCCCGGCATAGGGTACAACAGGGTGCGCGTGCACCAGGTATGGGTGTCCGCAGGGATCAAAGGTCAGTCGTCCTCCAAATCCCCTTTATCGCTCGTTAAGGCGCTGAGAGGGGCGTTAAGGCGTAAAGATAGGGCGTTAAGGCGTTGAGACGGGACGACGGGCGTTGACAGCGTCACTGCATTTCGATGTATTGGCGCAATTCCATGCAAATCAGAGCTTCTGAGCTAGTTCACCAGGGCGTTGAAGCGTTAAGCTAAGGGTAAGTGGGCGTTACTGTCTATAAAAGCAAGTGAATTCCCAAAAACACGCACAGCCGACGTTCAGCTGTCAACATAGATTATACTTGCTCTAAGTGTGAACGATACGATATGATGCGACAGGAGAAATATATACATGGAATTGAAGACTCCGAGGCACAAGAACCCGATACAGAGACTGATGAGAGTTCATAGACTGATACCGAAACAGAGATTGCTGAGAGTCTATCTAGTGATACGGAGAGCTTGACTTCAGATAGTCAGCCTACGTCCGAAGAAAGTGAGGCAGAACCTACCTTCTGGTATCGTATTGTGAGAGCAGCTATCAATACTCACGCTGCAGCAATCGAGGACGCCGGACAGGATAACTTACAACAGGCATACGCCCAAATGCGCCCCTACATCAGGAAAACAGCCATGGCGATCCATGAACAGTATACCTTACTATCGCTTGAAAGGAAAGGCGACGCCACGCACAGGTCCATCATGAAGACTAAGCGTCACTTGGAAGAGGATACGGGGCTACCACACACCGAGGCCCTGAAAAATGCGATCAGGATGTGCAAACAACTCTTTCAGGACATGCTGCCTCAGTGGTATCCTGAACTGCCCGACGATGGGCTGATGGGGCCAAAATGGTCCAAATGAACTCCCAGAGTGAGTGATTAAGTTCCCAACACCCGTGAGGCGTGCCCAACGCCCGTCTTAACGCATGGACGCACTAACGATGGTGAGTGAGTGAGTGAGTAATAGCCAAAGTGGACATTTTTGGGGGTTGAAGGAAGGTGTTTGGGGTAGAATGGACCATTCTGGGTCCGAATGCGTCATGTGAAGTGGCATCCTGTAGCAACGCCCGCCAACGCCAAGCTCAACGCTTCAACGCCCTGTTGAATTAGACCAAAAGCTCTGATTTTCATGGAATTGTCACTAATTCATTGGAAATGCAGTGACGCCTATCACCGCCCATCATTACGCCTTAACGCCTTAGCATAACGCATTGACGCCATGATATAGACGGGAGAGAGAACAACAAGAACAACAAGGATGACATATGAGAGAACAACAACAACAGCAACAAGTTTTCATATAGCTCATTCTACCCAATGTTACATCATACCCATACTGGGGGAGCCGTGTTGGGCATGTTTACAATTCAAGAAGACTCTTGTCCGATCAGAGGCCGCCATTTGGCGCTGCATCTATCATATTCTCAGCTGCTCTTGCCGTCCTTTGAGAAAGTTCCATCTTTGCTCGGTGTGATCTGAGCATCATCGGACAGTTCAGGATACCACTGAGGCAGCATGTCATGAAAAAGTTGTTTGCGCATCCTGATCGCAGTTTCCAGGGCCTCGGTGTGTGGTAGCCCCATATCCTCTTCCAAGTGACGCTTGGTCTTCATGATGGACCTGTGCGTGGGGTAGCCTTTCATTTCAAGCAGTATTAAGGTATACTGTTCATAAATCGCCATGGCGGTTTTCCTGATGCAGGGGCGCATTTGGGTGTATGCCTGTTGTAAGTTATCCTGTCCGGCGTCCTCGATTGCTGCAGCGTGAGTATTGATAGCTGCTCTCACAATACGATCCCAGAAGGTAGGTTCTGCCTCACTTTCTTCGGACGTAGACTGACTATATGAGGTCAAGCTCTCCATATCACTAGATAGACTCTCAGCAATCTCTGTTTCGGTATCAGTCGATGGACTCTCATCAGTATCTGTATCGGCTTCTTGTGTCTCGGAGTCTTCAATCACATTTATAGTTTTCTCGTGTCGCAACATATCGCAACGTCTGGTGAACGTGCGTTCGCACTTAGAGCAAGAATAAGCCATGTTGACGGTTGAACGTCGACTGTGCGCGTTTTGGGAATACACTTGCTTTTATAGACAGTAACGCACGTCACCGCTTAGCTTAACGCTTCAACGCCCTGGTGAACTAGCTCAGCTCTGATTTTCATGGAATTGCCACCAATACATCGAAATGCAATAACGCCCGTCGTTACGCCTGAACGCCCGTCTCAACGCCTTGACGCCCTATCTTTACACCTTAACGCCCGTCTCATCGCCTTAACAAGCGATAAAGGGGATTTGGAGGACGATTGACCTTTGACCCCTGTGGACACCCATACCTGGTGCACTCGCACCCTGGTGTACCCTATGTCCTACAGGCTATACGATACAGGGTGCACCAGGGATGCCTCTGATGCTCTGTACTTCAAACTGGTTGCAATGTAAATACATTGTAATATGAAATTACAACACATATAAGGGAAGCGGGAAGAGGTGCCGACATACTGTCAGAGCCACATGCCTTCACAGTATAGTCTTCCGATTAACCTATTCTAAAGCACATACCAAGAATCTAACGATATGTGTTGTATCTCAGGTACGCTTTTATTGTACCTGTTCATCTGGCAACTTGGATGATATGACCACACGGCCCCTAGCACCGGCATAAGCGGTGTTAGATAAAAATCCAGAGAGCTATGATGGAAATGCGCTAACAACTCGTATATTGGTAATTGGCGAGCTGTTTCGCTGTGACAAGTCCCAAGTAAAAATGTAGAAAATTAACAATTGACAATCTTTGACGTTGACCTCTGGTGACCCAATTACCTCGAAATGTAGCTTAACTAATCCCTGAATAGATCTAAGACATGGCCATTAGCATTTGGAGTAGTTATTTGTTAAAATATGCAATTAATTTCAAGCTGTCCAACTTCATACAATTTTGCCTGTTTTTAGCGCAATAAAAAGATCATTTTTGAAAATGCGTCAGTTCAGTTCTGTGCCACAGTCTAAATAATAATAAACTCCACTAGTTTAGACTTATTATAGACTGGGTACTTCTTGGCTTCCATTTGAACCCTATTAGGTTAAGAAAGTCCGATTGGTATGGTATCTGCAGCGAGCTTTCCTACAGGTGGTCACGTTTTAGACAGGGGTCAGATTTCGTGACCTTTTGACCTCTGGTGACCTATATAATTGACATATTAGCATATAACAGACATCAACATATAGAGAATCAGATTACTAACATTTCGAGTGGCCAAATGTCACTATATCACCATTACTTGCAAAGATATTTAACTTTATATTTCCCCTACCCCCAAATCTGGTCCCTTAGATTGGACTCGGGTGTCCGTCTTTAGGAGGTGATTACTACCACTAAGCTGTGTGTCCCGGATTGCTTTCAAAGTTTTTTTTGCATCTAAGGATATAGGACTTTCAAAAAAACATAATGAGAATTTGCCACCCCAGGTGATACCAATTGATAAAATTTTGGGGTCTGGCTCATGGACTAAATGATGCAAGCGGTACAGGAGAATATCGACACCTGGGAAGCATTAATCCTTGAACGAGTAGTTTTACAGGCTGGGGAAACCGATAAGAAATTTTAGGCTGGCAGTTGGTTTATATATATTAGCAGAACATCAAGTTGTACATTTAACATCTTCGGAATTATAATTTTCGCATGTTCCTACATTAGACCCTAACTTCAGCCCCTTTGAGGGGCGAGCTCAATAGGCCTTGATCCATAGCATTACCGCACCTACAGGTTCCTAACTAGACACAGCACCAAATAAAATAAATGTTAGTCTGTTCATTGCTATCCGAAGTGATAGCACACACATCGATGGGGCGGGGGTTACCCCCAGTTCTGTACATGTACAAAAAATGTGAAAATACACAGTCAGTCCGAAATTCAGTTTAATTCTACAAAATTGCTCTGCGTAAAGGCGCATCTGTCACTCTACCCCAACTGATTCTATGTTAAGGCTCCCTGTGGTCTGTCCCCTTCCCATTGTCTGGATTAACGCATGGACGCGTATACGGTTTAGGTTAGGGCATAGGGTTGGGGTTAAATTTTAAGGATAGTTTAAGGGTTGGGAATGAAGTTCTGAAGCATATAGAGGGGAAGACAATCCGTATAGAAGGACATCAGATCTCCTGTGCGGTGATTTTTCTGAACATAGCTACAGGAGTCTTCAAATCGCATAGATCGGGGATCTTTAGGACATGGTCAGAGCTCGGAGATGAGCAGCTCTTCGGACGTATTCGGAGTGCAAATAGATACTTCTTATATGTCTTGAAATTGGTGAATTTCTCCTTTAACTTTTCGCCGGACCGAGAATACATCTCATAAACGTCTCGAGCATCCAAAAGTACAAATTAATCTAAATACCCAATATCGTCCTTCTGGAGATATAGACATATCGGTTATCATATGAGTCCACAATGACGTCACATCGACACGGCGACATTAATTCTCCCCTGTTCCAATGTATCCCATGATGGAAGTTAGCACTATTATGTTATTTCCTCAAACCAGATATGGCAATAAACGAGAGTCTACAAGCTCTATCAGGCATTCATTAAGTTCTGATTCGGGCCTCTCCATTAAGCGCTGTCAGGATCTCACGGACTGTGCCGAAGTTGATCCAAGGTCATCTGTTGCCACAGTAAACGAATATGGCGACCGGCTAACTGGGCGAATTGATATCAGCCGCGACTCACCGATATATATTTCCGCAACATATAGTTCTAGGGTAATTTGTCAAAAAACTGCCTTCAAACTGTGTGACTGCCATTTTGAAATACACTGAATAACTATTGAGTGTATTTCAAGATAAATATACGTTTTGCGATCAGTTAGAAAGTGCAGTTCTTGGATTCTGCAAGAATCCTGCGAAAAAATGACGAGACCGCTACAGGGATAAATGGAGCGTATATAATACATACAAGCGTCTAGTCCGTCATTCAATATTTAGCCGTCGTCCATTAAAGAATTTCCGCGTCAATAATCCAAAGACCTAATTCATATAATAGCATTAACACCAAATTAAGAGAATAAATCATAGTATACATACAACTAGGCTAATTTCCCGCAAGAAAGAAGCGGGCAACAGTTTTCGATGATGCCAACAAGACATGATGTTCCAAAAATATCAAATCCGTATCGCTGATCAGTATTCTTAATCCATATGCATTTTGCTGAGAAGCAACAGGAACTTGATCATGTGATGTCTAGCACTGTAATATCACTTGTCTTTATTGCACCATGCAAGCGTCCTGTCTGTGTCGTGTGTGCTATCCTCAGTGTTTTATAGGGTGGATGGAGGGTGTCTGCTTCTATACTTCTTCAAAGATTTCTTCTTTGAAGTAGCAGGAACGCAACTTGGCTGTGTGATGCTTAGTTGGTTCGTCGCGATACAGCGGAAATATGGTTGAAAGCGACGTTAAATTCTATTCACTCACTCACTAATCCATATGATTTTCTTTGTAAAGTCGTTATCTAGAGTATAATGTATCTCAGTCACCTTTTGATTGTGACTGTTCATATGAACACTATGAGGATATTAGCCAGAACTCAGAATATCGGAGAGAACTCACAATCACAGAAAGAAGAGACAGGATGGAATTCAACTTTACAATAAGTACTTTCTCGGACTTCCGTCAAAGAATCGGTCTGTGCCACTATCAAATCACCCTATTTTGTAGCGGTAGGGCCCCAGCCAACGAAATACCGCATTTTGGAACCCCTCTCCCTCCTACCGCTTGTTCATCGGTAGCTTATCTTCATTACGATATCTTACATTCGTGAGATATAATCCTACTTACACTTTGAGGAAGCCATTGCGATGTCAATGGTCTATTCAAATTAACGTTTTCATTGCAAGTACGATACCTCTAGCCCCTGCAATTCTCAAGATTTCGGTTTTGATGATGTCACTTTCGGTTGACCTACTTCACTTTTGAAAACATTCTTAATTTAATCCGAACTCACTGGAAAACCTGTTGGTCCGTTGCGTAACGCCGACGTGATCCGGAGTCGCTCATAGGGAGTCAAAGATAAAATGAAGAGTATAAACATCTCCCATGTTAAAGAGATAGGCGGTCCACCGGGCGTTAGATTCGATGTGCTACTAGTATACTCCATTAATAAATAGAACGGAGTAGGCTCAGATGGTCACAGGTAAACAAAACATTGTAATGCACTTTTTAAAATAGCCACGGAACCCACGCATTCCTTCTTCTTTAAAGCCCGCACGAGAGCTATCAGCTGAGCTAACAGCCTCAGTTGCCTGTCAGCGCAGGGGCTAGCTCTCGTGTGCGGGCAGTTTTTGGTGAGTTTTTGACCTCGCGAGGGCGGGAAAAAATATCAAACTTGTTTGATAATTTCGCCTCGCTAGGCCAAAACCTCAGCGTGTGCGGCGAACGCAAGCCAACAGCTCAGCAGTTTTATTTGACCAGCCAATAGAAACCACGTGGTTTTTACGGCTGTTCAAAATGGTCTCGAAGTTCTGCGGGAACCGGTGATCCTTTTGCTCACCATGTGGGCTGAAACCACACGAGAGCTAGCCCCTGGGCCGAAACACGGTTGGCTACATACTCCGACGATGGGAGAATAAATGTCATATTATTACAGTAAAGTCACAGCATCCTGAATTCAATATTGTGGTTATATTCTTCGGAACGTATTTATGTCTTCCAAACAATGAAACGATTGCATTACTAATTCAGCAAAGGATCCCCCATTTATTCACCAAAAGGACATCAGACCAACTCACCAAGTTCAAAGCAGTTGATTCCAACATCATTACTATGTTGACAGTCATGAACACCCCATGCACGATGCCCACACTCGGCTAGAGTTTCCTCGTCACCACGACAACGGACTTCGTCGAGCCAAATTTTGTTACTTCCCTGGCCAAACTGGACACTGGAGAAAACTGTTGGATGTGTACTGCAAATAGCAATAATGGTAGATTCTATCAATGTAGGAAGGTGGTCAGGCAGTTGTACTAGCGAGCATGAGCTATACGCGGTGGACGCCACAGTTTGAGCAGGCGGTAGAGAATATGACAGAGAATAAAAGAATCCAATATAACTTGATCATGGGATGAAACTTCTCACTCGGAAGAAGGAAAATACATCCCAACCGAGCCGCCGAGGCGAGATTGGATGTATTTTCCTTCTCTCGTGTGGGAATTTTCATCCCATGATCAAGTTAATATGGAATTCTTTTTCCCATATATTTTAAATCATTACTTTAACCAGTGTTTCGTTAAAAATATCATCGACACATCAAGTTGTTGAACGTTGGCGGAGCGCATTATGCCTGCAGCACGTGTCAAGCGCACGCGCTCATCTCACATACATGTGTGTGATGACGTATCCCGGACGCTGTTACCGTACGAGTTTTACGCTGTATTAATTGGGAAAAGATACAGCACACATTGGTCGTATACAATTAATATACCTAAAAATCGAAGAAACCAATAGTGGCACTACTGTCGATAGTTCCACGGTGTCAAACGATCTATTTGTGATGTAGATTACAAGATTTAGGAAGCATCCCGTAGTTCTGATACCATTCATGTGACTTTAACCACACACAGTATTATTCACCTTTGTAGATAAGATTGAACAGTCTATTTAATAATATGAAAGACAAACAAAACTTGATATTCGGGACCAAACTGTTAAAACCGATAAATATTTGTTAATTGGTTCGGCTTTGGAGAATGTACGTAACTCTCACAGAGGTGAGGTTGATGACGAGACGAAATAATAATATATACAATCCGAGGGAGCCACACCTATGCAATAATGGTTGTAGCTCAGACTCCGATAAAATATGTGCGGAAAGGGTGGCTGCTTATAGCGAATCACTTTTCTGCCCCCAACCAAGGTTGAAAGAATTTTAGTGTCCAGATTAAAGACACTGTCTATCCCTCTGACACCAGACGGTAAATGCCGACCATTTGCTGTTGTCAGATGAGGTAAACCTGAGTTACCAAGCGTAAAATTTATGTTCGCCGCTGGAAGACGAACGAGTATAAGAGTAACAAAATCTATCCTAGCAAAACTTGGTTTACTTTGGATGTTACCATGTGGATCAAGAGTTATATCTCTAACATCGATAGCACATTACACGACGAAGCGGATAATGCAGTGCCAGATCACAGACAGTCAATCGAATTCTACGTGGACCGAAGTCGATACGGGTTCATCATCAAAGTCTTCCTGGACTGATATGTCGAAGCGCTTCAGCCTGTCATTGGGGTACTGACGAAACAACACTGCCATGGTTGTCAAGTAGATCATCCCAGCCAGCGCTGACGCGATTGCATTATGCTGCATCCTGATGAGCATGTCGACTGGCATTTGGATGAGGCCTTACAACTGGCGCACGAAGATCGCATCCTCCAGGTGTTTAAAAACAGGGTAGAATGCGATAATACTGTGAATATCCACCCCATCTATATGCTGAACTATCACTCAACATCCTGGAGAGATAACGAACTGAAAACCAAAGTCTGGAAAGAGCTTCTGCCAGAAAAAAACTGAAGACAGCTGACAATTAACATAAATGTGTGGTGCTCTATTCGCACATTGATTATAAGAATAACGCGCACCTTGTTCAAACTGTGTATACGGTTGACTCAAGAGGTGAAAATTGCGTGTCTTCCTCATTCAGCGGTACACAACAATACTCTCACCATACAACAACATTTGCGTACACTTCGCCATCCATAAGATGGCTTGCGAATCGTGTGTCTCCATTATCGCGGAGCGATATCCGGTGTTTTACCGGATTCTGTTCGGCCTTCATCCGGCGGAGAACAGACTCGAAAACTCTGATAAATTACAGGTTTTCATACATACCCCGGAAACAGATATTGCCTGGGCTTACAAAATATATAGGTATGAATAACTTTCGTATCATCCAAGAGGTGTGGTACATCTGTAATTTTGAACAAGTAGATCATCACATGACTCGAAAATGGCGGGTTACGTCGGTAGACTTTAGCTGATTGCCTGACGAATTCACGTGGTATTGATTTCTGCAAATTCCCTCTAGCAGTTGCCGAAAGTAGTCTGAAATGGATACACACGATCCCAGAGTCAGTCTTACCGCGTATAGATGACCGAGATGGTTACAGGTTGCATACAACAAATGTAAATATATTTGGAAAACTTGCAAATCATATCATTGGGAAACTATGACGCTTTAAAGACAATTTTGCTAAACCTATGTACGAGAGAAACGAAAGAAGAACTCGAAAGATACGAGTATGAAGTTAAAAAAAAACTGATTGAAGAATGCGTACAGAGCAGCTATTGACTGTTTACGGTATACATTTCTCATTTTACGCGTATGATTATGTCTTCAGAACACGACATTTCATTAGTTTTTTCAGCAAAAAACAAACAAACAATGGAATGGCTATGCAGGATCTCTATGCTTATTCGCCGGTTAGCGCCAGTGAAAAAATCGTAAATCTCTCCGACGTGTGCCGAATGTTGAGAGAGAAAAAAGCTTTGACAAAACGGAATTTAATCGTTAGCTTGCCAGGGTGACCCGCTATTGTAAATCCAAACGGGACAAAGGTCCTTGAATACATTTTTTATAGTACTCCAAGAAACAGAAAGTCATGCTGTCCCAGAGATGTGTAAGAAAACCACTCCGTCTATGACATTCGACAACGTACACAAAATTACGGCGATAAACAACTTATGCATGAAATATGCCTCGTATTCGTTACCTTAGATGTTTACGGTGAAGAAACTAACCCGTTACCCGAACTGTCGGACGGCAAACGTAAGCTGTTCTACTTCAATCAGAGTTTATCACAACTGAACGAAGACGCAATAGTTGACCAATGGCTCGCCGAAATGGACACCGCTCACAAATTCGATTTACTCTGGCTGTCACAGTTCCAGTGTGGAGCATGGTGTGAAAAAGAACTGAAAACGCAGGAGTGGAAGACAATTTACTGGTGCTGACGAAAAAGTTCCAGAAACTAGAGAAATGGTTTTTATCCCAATACATTTAACTCTATGGCACAAAGCACTCTTCTGTAATATTTAATACAATGTGTTTTCAGGATTAAAAAAAAACTGAATTTGACAGATACCCAGTTGCGTGAAGATACGGAATCAAGAGGGAGAGGCACAGAGCGATCCATTACGGAGTCTAATCGTCGAAATGTACAAGCGTATCAAGCCGGTATTGACAGAGCTACGGAGCACGTGACAGGCGAGGCTCTTATCCGAATTTATGTGCATCAAAACGGCATGGATACCCCTATCGCGCTTTCCCTTAGCCCGAAACATCGAATATCGGTCGATGCTCTTTTGACCCTCACAGAAAAAGATGCTACAGTCGCATGAACAATTGACGTTGCACGACTCGTTTCCAAATCAAATAGGTATTATAAAGCTGCCTCCTGAAGGTAAAGGGCGGGCTTTTATTAGTGATAGGATACCTCCTGTAATCTGTGATTTTTTTTACGATCGCTGTACCGGTGTGATAGAAACGGTGGTCCCCAGAGACCATTGTCCGGTTTCCTATGTTTTACCTAGGGAGGGCTCTGATATTCAGGTGACCCTTTTCAGATGTCAGTGTCCGGACTGAGTTAAATCATAGCAAGCGGACACTCATAACTGAGGCACCACCGTTTCTGCCACACCAGTACCTAAGTTTATTCCGAGAAAAAGGCGTAACCATCGTAATTGTATTCCCATATATACTTCAAAAGCAATGTTCATTGTCCGGGCGGTGTAGTTTACCTTTGTGAAAACGTATATCTCGTTCCTAAATTGTATATTGCTTTCTCTGGTAAATATTTTACCTTCTGCAAAATTTATTGTTTTGCGAGAATGTTTAGTAATGGTTTACAAATGTTAAATATATATGGTTCGTTGTCGTTGTGTTTATTGTTAGCGCATCTATCGCTGCATAGAAATATCTGTTCGTCAAAGAATGTAACAGTGACCAGTTGAATTGAACAATTGGAAGAAAAAATAAAAACCAAAAAAAAGTAACGCGAGTCTTGGATACCTGATCATAAATAACAGGGTCCGAGTTCGTGGTACTCTTGGCTTTGTGACGTACACCTCAGATCACAGATTAACGGAACCGATGCAAGAACATTTGATGGGTAAATCACTCATTTTTAGGGTTCCAACCGAATGGCTGGTTATTTGTATTATTAGTCTTCCGATGTAAATCGGAAGACTTCAAATGTCAATCGGAAGACTTACTATTATCGTTATCCAGGGATTTTCGGCTCGAGATCTCCGAAACTCTTATACAGATGATGGTCAAACTTCACAGACTTTTTCACGTGCATGTAATGATCTTGTGCGTATAACTAGTTGGTACTGATCGACTGATTTGCTTGGCGGCCATATTGATTGACCCAATTTCTTTTTAAAAAAATCCTCCAAAAACGGCTCGATCGATTACACCGAAATCGCAGTACCGATCAAACTGCGCTCTGAGATGGGAGGGCTCGGAGCTTGGGGATGGGATAGTTGGGAGCTCGGAGCTCTGGGATGGGTCAGTTGGGAGCTCGGAGCTCGGGAATGGGGCAGTGGGGAGCTCGAAGCTCGGGAATGGGGCAGTGCATGGGGAGCTCGGAGCTCGGGATTGCGACCGGGGGGAGCTCGAAGCTTGGGAGAAGCTCGGATCTCGGAGCTTGGAAGGAGCTCGGAGCTCGGCACTAGACACGGTCTCGGATAATGCAGGACATTAGTACCTCGTTGTGCACTGCTAGAAATCCATATTGACATCCATGTTGAAAGTACAGTATCACACCGAAACTCCGAACAGCGCATGTTAGCTGTAACTTCCGTTACCCTGGAGATCCGCTCGGGAAGAAAAACCAAGAGAAGCACCTCGGGTAGAATCAAGGGATTATCTATTTTATTTAGATATATATTTTATCTCCCGATAAAGGAAAAATACAACGAGGCTATGTGAGCGGAAACACATCCTATAGCAGGTGATGTGCCTCACGTGCTGCGGATCACGGTTTACAGCTGAGAGTTGTATAATCCTTACGCTATTTATGCGCGAGGTATTATGACTTCGACGGAATAGGCCGAGCAGTCGCGGATGGGTCCTCGGGAGGAGCTCGGGGCTCGGGAGGAGCTCGGAGATCGAGAAGAACTCAGGAGGAGCTCGGAGCTCGAGAGAAGCTCGGAGATCGGGAGGAGCTCGGAGCTCAGCTCCAAGTTGAGGAGTTCATAAACGAGTACATAAAAGACAACGCTATGATATACAATGACGTTATTTATATAATCCACGGTCACAATAGTTCTCTCTTACGGTCAGTATGTCCATATGAAGAAATCGGACTAATCTCAGAAATCTAAAATAATCTAAAATCTGTGAAAATTCGAAAGCAAGATGGCTCTGTAAGAAATAGAGTATACACATCGGTACCCTGTCATTCCAAGAGAATTGCCGTTATTCGTTCAAATATCCGAACCACTCACATGTACCAGTAAACCCTACGTCACAGCTTTCTCACACTTTCTCTAATACGACGTTTACTATTTAATATGATTTAGGTCGTATATATCAGACCATATGATGTGTCATTGTCTTATTTACCAAAATAAAAAAAAGAGATCAGACGCTGTTTTCAAGAAACAGTTATACCTCGTAGCCTCTTTGTATCTATAGTTTTTACGGACCGAAAAAATCGAAATTGAAATGATTTATTCTCTTCTCCAAAAAAGGCAATGAGTTGATGCCAAGACACGTTCAAAGTATATGGGGGATCAAACGGATTCATTATCCCATCGGAACTATCATAGTGTGAGACCGTCACTGCAGGTACAATTCCAGTTCCACGAAAGCGGGCACATGACAAATTCGCAAGAATGATTTATCAAAAATATATCTGAAATTCATATTTTTCCATATTCTTGACGTTATTAGCCACTGTCGTTGAAGATCCGTGTAACCCTTTCGATCTAGCACGATACTCGCAGCGTAGATATCCCGTCATAGGCATAGATCACTGTATATAACCAGTACACGCATATCATGCTAGTAGTATATAAAAACCCGATTCCTTAGTATTTATGCAAATTAGGGGGAAACTGGGGGCGGTTCTCGTCCAATCAGAAGCGAGTATTTCAAATCATCGATGACCTTTCTCACCTCCAACACAGAAGAGTTCCAATCTAGAGGGAGGTAACTCCGGGTCACTGTAGTTCCGGCAAAGGGCCCCTGAGCATGTATAGCGAGTATTTCAAATTGACCAAAAAGCTACCTCCAGCACAGGAGAGTTCTAATTTTTCCAGGTCAAAAATAGTTCCATGTATTCATCCGCGGTGATGCGGTTTTGGTGGTGATGCGGTCTGCTTCCGCGGAGAAAAAGTAGTCCCTAGATAAAATGGTCCGATTGGGTCGAGTGAGGTATCAAAGTGAAGCTTATGTGAAGAGGCATCTAATGGACTGGGTGTGTGGTTGAACTATCGGCATTCTGCGCATGCGCGGTGGCCCAAGGGTATGAAAATAGCCGTTTTGGAGCTAGGGGAGCCACTAATGGGCCGATGGAGTTCTATGAGGTATCAAAGTGAAGCATTCGTGAAGGGGCATCTGATGGGCTGGGTGTGGGGTT